>PVJS01013427.1:0-42095 GCA_004027185.1 Glis glis | reverse complement strand
GTTAGGGAGTTCCTTTCTAATACTAACTTTTTTTAGTGTTTTTCCCCCCTTAAATCATGAGTATTTGATTTTGTCAATTTTTTTCTCTGTTTATTGAGATCATGTGGATTTTGTTTTTTCTTCTATTGACATAACGTATTACATCCATTGATTTTCAGGTATTAAACTAACCTTGCATTCCTGTGATAAATCCCACTTGGATAAGGTTATCACTTATCTTCAGGAGATATGGTCCAATACTCTTGGTGGATACCTGAAACCATAGATAATACCAAACCCTAATAGACTACTTTTTCCTATACATACATATATAACATACATTAAAAGTTTAATGTATAAATTAGGCAGGGTAAAGGATCACCAATAATAATAGTAAAATAGAATACTTGTAACAATATAATTATAGTAAAATCTATGTGAATGTGATGTCTCTCTCTGTAAACCTTACCAACCTAAGCATATGATTTTTCCCTTTTCTTTTTTTTTTTTTTTGCGGTACTAGGGATTGAACCCAGGGGCATTCTACCTCCAAGCTACACTCCCAGCCCTATTTTTTATTCTTTTATTTTGAAAAAGGGTCTCACTACGTTGCGGAGGGCCTCACTAAGTAGCTGAGACTGGCCACGAACCCGGATCCTCTGGTCTCAGCCTCCCACGTACTGGAATTACAAGCGTGCGCCACCACGCCCGGCTTCCCTTTTCTTATTAAGTAAAGAACCTTCACCTTTTTTTGCATAAGGCAAGTACTTTATGGCTTCACTTTGACATAACTGAATGTCCAGCATCACTACTCTGGCCCTTTGAGGCCATTATTAAGTAAAATAAAGTTTACTTGAACACAAGCATTGCAATACTTCCAAAGTCAATCTGACAACCCAGACATTTAAGTATTAATTACTGTGCAGATAGCATTTACAACATGGATACACTGGACAAAGGGATGGTTCACATCCCAGGCAGGTGCATGACTTTATTACAGTACTCAGAATGGCAGGTAATTTAATTCTTATGAATTATTTATTTTTGGAATTTTCCATTTAATACTTTTGAACCTTGAATAACTGAAACTACAGAAGGCAAGATTGTAGGTAAGAGAAGACTACCATAATTCTTTTTACATGTCACTGAATTTGGTTTGCTAGTATTTTGTTGGGGTAGTTTTGCTTCTATATTCATAAGAAATATTAGTTTATAGTTATCTTTCTTGTAATGGTTTTTTTTGGTTTTGATATTAGAATAATACTGATTTCATAGTTGAAGAGTTTTCTTCTTTTATATTTTTTTGAAAATTTTATGAGAAAAAATTGGTTCTAATTCCTTAAAAGTTGATAAAATTCAGTAGTGAAGACAGGTAGACCTAGTATTTTCTTTGTGGGTAGTTTTAAAATTATTAACTCAATATTTTTTTCATTATAGATTTGATCAGGTTATCTATTTCTTAATTAGTTTCAGTAGTCTGTGTCTTTCTAGAAATATACTCATTTTATTTCAGCTATCTAATTTACTGGGATACAGCTTTTCATAGTATTCATTTATAACCTTTTTTATTTCACAAGGTTAGTAGTAATGTCCCATTTTTCTTTCTGATTCTAGTGATTTGAGTCTTCTCTTTTTTCTTGGAAAAATCTAGCTAAAAGTTTGTTAATTTTGTTGACCTTTTCTTTTTTTATGTTCATTTATTGGTGCATTGTAATTATACACTTTAATATATGTCAGGGTATGAACATCATACATGCACACATTGCACATTTAGCCCTCCCTCCAATCCCACCCTATTCCCTCCCCCTTCCCTCCCTTTCATGCTCCGGATAGTGATTGAGTCTTATAGGTTTGTGTATGTACATCATGTGCTATAGTGTGTTTCCCTTCACCCCCCTCCCAACTCCCTCAGTTAGGTCACCGTCTTTGTCCATCTAAAGATTTCTTCTTCTTCCCTTCTAAGTCCCATTCTATCTAGCTCCCACAGATTAGGGGGAACATCCGATTTTTTACTCTTAGTGACTTACTAATATCACTTAGCATGATGTTCTCTAGTTCTCTCCATTTCCCTGCAAATGATGTGATTTTGTTCTTCTTTGTGACTGCGTAAAATTCCATTGTGTACATATCCCATAGTTTTGTGATCCATTCATCTGTTGATGGACACCTTGGCTGGTTCCAAAGTTTGGCAATTGTGAATTGTGCTGCTATAATTTTGTTGAACTTTTCAAACAACCAGCTTTTGATTATATTGATTTTCTCTATTGTTTTTATATGCTTTACTTCATTAATTTGCATTATAATCTTTATTATTTTCTTCCTTCTGCTTAATTTGAGTTTAGTTTACTCTTTCAGTATCAAAAGAGGAAATAGTAGATTATTAGTTTGAGATCATTTTTCCTTTTTTAATATAAGTATTCACAGTCATAAATTTCCTTCTGAGCACTGCTTTAGGTATATCCTATAAGTTTGGTATGCTATGCATTCACTTTCATTCATCTCAAAGTACTTTCTAATTTTTTTTGTTATTAAGGAGTATGTGGTTTAGTTTCCACATATTCGTATATTTCCCAAATCTCTTTCTGGTATTTATCTCTAGTTTTATTTTATTACAGGAAGAGAATATACTTTGTGTTACTTCAATTGTTTTAAATTTATTGAGGTTGTTTTATAGCCTAGTTCATGCTCTATCTTGGAGAATGTTCCATGTGCACTTGAGAAAAATGTATATTCTGCTGTTGTTGGGTAGAGTATTCTAAAGATAGCTATTAGGTCCAGTTGGCTTATCAATTTTAGTTTATTGGGTTTCTTTTTCCTGCTATCTCAATGAGATTTATGGAACTCCATAACGTGATGAGTCTGGCACACACCCATTGTTTATGTGGCTTGACCTCTGTTCTCCTGTTAACATTCTCCTGGTCATTCACTCTCAGTCATGTGCTGCAGATGAAGTTGACTCCATTGTTGGCTCCAGGAGTAAACATATGTCCAGTCCTGCCCAGTTAGAGCATTGCATCCCCCAGGTTAAGAATGAGCATGTAGACCAAGCATAGCCAATCAACTCCATCAGTTTATCCTAGACTGTTTCTTAAGCAAGAGGAAACTAGGAGTTTTCTCTTCCTGAAGGATGGACACTGTCAGGGTGTCAGCCTGAAGTTCCCAGGGGCAATCAGAAAAATAGAACCAGCCAAATGGAAATTGAACAGACAAACAGAGTTTAAGGCTGCAGCTTAATGGCATCTTTTGAAACTTTGGATCAAACTAGATATGAAACCAACACTATACCTAGACTTTTAAATTATGGAAGCCAAGAAATCCCCTTTGGGCTTATGCTAGAATGAGTTCATTTTCTGTCACAGTCAGAAGAGTTCTGGGTTATTAATAAAGCATGATTATAGTTAAAGAATCGGTGAGTAGACAAATTTGAAAGTAAATTAGAATATATAGGACAGTTTTATTTCTGCAGTTATTTTTCCCTTGGTTATTATTGACATCTGTCTGAAGGGATGTTGGCAATCCATATTTATAGTGAAGTGACAAGAAAGACATTTTTATCATTGTCTTCTCTTTTCTCACTCCCACTCTTCTTCCTATACTTTTTATTTTCTTATGATATCACAATCATCCAAACTGGAAACTCAAGTCTTTATTATCCTCTTCTCTCCCTCATCCTCACATTCATTTGGTCATGGAATTTGAAAGGCCTAGTTTAGAAATGTTTCTCAAACCCACCTGTGCCTCTCTGCTTCCACTCTTTGCCCAGAAAAAAAAAAAACAAAAAACATTGCCTACACTATTATCTGGGTTACCTAGCAGTGTGTAACTCAGGCCCATCCCTAATGTTTGTGAGGCCCAAAGAAGAGTTAAGATGGAGGCTCCTGGTCTATTGCTCAATCTCTTGTTTTACCAGCTCATCACTCTGTCCCACTGAAAAGGACCTGGCATACATACATATGGAAATCCGAGCCCATGTATCCAACCTCTTTCCATATCCCTAACAAACAGCCACTCCTTGGACCTAGAAAACAGACATGTGGAGTCTTGCACAATTTACTAACTCTAAAAGCAGGTTTGGGATTCTTTGAACAGAGAATTTTGGTTTCTGAGCACCCAAAGTGTGATTTAGGAGTGGGGAGGACGGACCACAGACCCTTAGCAGGCACATCCTGCCAGCCCTGTGGACTTCTCACCTCGTAGAAATCGATGTATCTATATTTCTATAGAGAACGTAACATTCTTAAGTTCCACCCATTTTCCTGCAAATGACATAATTGTGTTCTTTTTTATGGCTAAGTAGAATCCCATTGTGTGTATATTACCATAATTTTACAAACCATTCATCTGTTAATGGACACCTAGGCTGGTTCCATAGTTTGGCTGCTGTGAATTGTGTTGCTATCAACATGGAAATGCATGTATCACTATACTAATCTGACTTCAATTCCAAATGGGATGGCATCAGATTAAAAAGCTTCTGTGCAGTTAAGAAAACCAGCAAGAACCTGAAAAGAGAGCCTACAGAATGGAAGAAAATCTTCTTCAACTACTTCTCTGATAGAGGATTAATATCTAGACTGTATAAAGAACTTAAAAAACTCAACACTAAAAGAATATATAAAGAACTTAAAAAAACATAACACTAAAAACAACAACAACAAAGAACCCAATCACAAAATGGGCAATGGATCTGAACAGACACTTCTTAAAAGAAGAAATACAAATGGCCAATAAATATATGAAAAATGTTCAACGTCATTAGCAATCAGGGAAATGCAAATCAAAATGACACTGAAATTTCATCTCACTCCAGTTAGAAAGGCACTCATGAAGAATACAAACAATAAGTGTTGGTGAGAATGTGGGGATATAGGAACTCTTACACACTGTTGGTGGGACTGCAAATTAGTACAGCCGCTATGGAGATCAGTATGGAGGTTTCTTAAAAGACTTGGAATGGAGCCACCACACGACCCAGCCATACCCCCATTAGTTTGTTGTTTTTGTTTTCATCTGAAGCTGTGTTGGGGAGCCATTTCCTTTTGTTTGGTGGAACCTGGAGTTCCTGCCTGTTGTCAGCTTTAGGATTGTCAGGACAGAGAGAGAAGCTGAGACAAGAGAGGGGAAGAAAACATCTGGAAAGGACGCAAGGCTCTGCTTCATGTCGCTGCAGCCATTCTTGCAGTTTGGACACAGGAGTCAATCAATTCCCCTCTTTGCCTCAGTAGTTTAAAATTTGCTTTTATGATCTGCAACCCAAGAATCCCGTAAGGATCCAGAAGTTGGCATTTGTTCATTTTTGAATCCCCAAGTCTAGTACAGACCCTAGCACGGAACAGGCACCCAAAACTTACTGCTTTGAAGCAGAATATAAATTGGTTGAATTATTTATTGAGAACTGTGATGGAAAATGAAAAATGAAAAGGAAAAAATTTGGCATTACTTAGGTGTATTGAAAGAACAAGAGCTGGATGCTTTGTGAAATTCAATGAGGGAAAAACTATAAAAGTAAAGCAGTTGTAGAAAGAAAAACACAAAAATCTGCTGCCAACTTGGCAAAGTGAGCTGTAGGGAGGTAGAAATACTCGTTTCCCTTCTTCTGCCTCCTGTGTCTACCATTTGCAAAGTAGTACAGTTGTGACGTTGCTCATTCAAGATGGAAACTGGAGAGTTTAACTACCCTTCCGAGCCTTGTGGCAGCTCACTGTCCCTCTCTGGGCTTTGGAAGGCTGGGGAGAAGCCAAAGTGAGGGTGAGGAACTACAGTGGTCTGAAGTCCCAAGCAGAGTGACACAGAATGGCGAGAGTGGAATTTTTGTTGTTCCTCTGCTTGGATATTTAATAAAATGGCAGTTGTTTATAATAGTGCCTGAAAAATGTAACTACATCTTCACCAAGCTGGGATAACTGATATAGAACTCTGTGTTTTGCCAAATCTAGTAATTGTACCAATCATAAGATCATGAATAGCCAATTGGTTATGAAGACCAAGTGCTATTTATTTCTGGAGCTGAATGAACTTTAGAGATCCTCTGGTTAAACATCACTTGCTGCCTGATCATGTCCATAACTGACCTTCAGTTTATTTCTGAGTTCCCTCCTCAATTCATTCAGAAAGAGAGGCCCAGATCTCTAGAGAGCCTGTTCCATCTATGGACTGTTGGAAAATTATTTTTATACTGGCCTGAAAGCTGTTTCATGAAACTTTTGCCAAAGATTCAAATGCCCTTGATTAAATTCTTGGAAAATAAATCGAATCCCTCTTCCAAATAAACCTAATTCCTCCTCCAAGTCCTTTAGATATTTGAGACAGCTCTGTCATATCTCTAGAAAAAGTATCCCCAGGTCCTCCAGCAGTCCCTCATAGGATATTAGGATTTTCACCTCCTTTAGGGCAGGCAGTAGGTCATACAGCAACCAAACGTAAAGGATACACAGCCAGATACACAGCCACATAACTATATTTGCTCCTCAACACACCTCATCCACGTCACTATGGCCTTTCCCAACCTCAGACTTATCACTGCTAAAAGAAAGACATAACCTCTCCAAACTTCATTTAATTTGTAAAATGGAGACAATCATGCCTTCATTATGGATTGTCTTGAACTGTAGAAGGGAATCCATATAAAATGGCTATCATGATGCCTGGAACACCAGAGTACATTATTGTTATTATTATTATATATAACACCTTAGTCCTCTTGGGCCACTGTAACAAAATATCATAGATTGGATGACTTAACAGAGATTTATTTCATATAGTTCTGGAGGCTGGATGTTCCAGATTAAGTTAGGTAGGTAGGTTTCATTCCAATGGGTCTTTTATTGGCTTGTAGGTGGCCACCATCTCACTGTGTGCTCAATGATTTATTTGTGTGCATGCATGTGGAAAGAGAGAGAGAGAGAGAAAGAGAGAGAGAGAGGTTGCTCTGCAGTATCTCTTCATACAAGGACACTAATTCTACTGGATCAGGACCCCACCCCTGTGACCTCACTTAGCCTTAATTATCCCCCAAAGGACCTATGTCCAAATATAGTCACATTGGAGGTTAAGAATTTAGCATATGAATGGGGGGCATGAGGATACAATTTGGTCTTTAGCATATAATATTATATTTCCAAACTTTTTAAAAACAAGGTGCATCTCGGGGAAGGACTCACACCTGCAGAGGCTCTCGGTGAGACACTGGGCATGGACCAGCGTGACTGAGACAGACAACATGGCTCACAGAGAACCTGCCTGGAGAGGAGCAGGGCTAAGATTGTGGTGCGCCAGCCATTCATGGTACGATGTCTGTATTTTTTTCTCCCAAGGGCAACGGGAAGATTCTGAAGGGTCTGAAGTGGGAGGGTGACTGATGTGACTTGTGCTTCACCAGAACCATCATCTGCAGTGCAGAGAGTGGGTGGGAGGGGACACAATCCTGGGAGACACTGGCCGTACACATGTTAAAGGGTCATCCTCAGAGGGAGGGAAGAGGAGAGAAATATTGGGAATCTGGGCACAAACCCCCAAGGATGGAATTTGAACTCAAACCTTAGTGGTAATTATTCAGCCTTTGTAATAACTAGTAGCACCCCATCACCCTCCCTCCACAGCCCTTCTCTAATCTCCCATTTTCTCTGATTGTTGTGAAAGAGTGAATTTTTGGTGCTGTTACTAATTAGCATAGCGTAAGATAAGCAGCAATTTGGTTAGAACATTTTAATAATAGTGATTTTCTCTTTTGCCTGTATTTAAAAGTTCTAATTTAATGAATAAATTATCTTTAGAGATCTAAGTTATTTCTAGTTTTGTTGTTCCATCTGATATGTTAATTTCGTCAACAGATTTATTTTAATAATGGAAGAAGAAACTTACTTTAAAAAAAAGAAGACTTCCACCTTGAAGTCTAAACCAACTTGCATGTTAATACTCTAAGGAAGTCTGGTGCAGTGGAAAAGTCTTTGCACAGAGGGTGATAGGATGAAATTCATAGAGCAGTTTTCATACCCACCAACGGAGCATCCCTGAATCGTCTGAACGTGTTTGAACAATTTTTTTTAACCATTTGATTTAGGACTGATTTTCATTTGCATGAATAGCGAGGGGTTGTAACAGAAATAGCAGTAGGCCAGAAACTATGAGATCAAGTCCCAGCTTTGACTCCATCATTAACTGGTTATATATTGCATTACTAGCCAATAGCTTTTTTTGGATCTTGATTATTCTCAGAAAACAAGGAAGCAGAAGTAGACAGCTTTGAAGGCCTAAATAAGCATGTGGCTGTTATGTTCAGGCTCTACACAAGGGATGTGAGAACGAATAAAGCAGGTAAGGTCCCTGGTCCCACTGATTATACCCTCTTGTGAGGGGACATGAGTTATAAAACTAGCATTAACAAGCAAGCAGAGAGGACACATTCAAATAGGGTAAGTGTATAAAGAAAATGAAATGGAGACTGGTATAAAGACAGAGATGAGTTTGTTAGGACAGCTATTTATGTAGGGTGGGTAGTCAGGAGACTTATCTGAGGAGGTGCCTTCTGCTCTGAGTTCTGAGTGATGAGAGAAAAATAGTTATCCATATAAAATCAAAGGTAAGAATGTTTCAGCCTGGTGTGGTGGCACGTGCTTGTAATCCTAGTACTTGGGAGGCTGAGACAATAAGGAGGCCAGCCTCAGCAACATAGCAAGACCTCAGCAACTTAGCAAAATCCTGTTTCCAAATAAAAAATAAAATAGGGTTGGTGGTGTAGCTCAGAGGTAGAATGCCCCTGGGTTCAATCCCCAGTACCAAAAAAAAAAAAAAAAAAAAAAAAAAGAATGCTTCAAGCAGCAAATAGAGCTAGAACAAAGCCCCAGATAAAATAGAGAAAGAGCTAGGGGTTTTGCAGGGCTAAGAAGCTCTGTGTGCCTGGAGCATAGTGGTAGGAAATGAGGAGCGAGAGGCGGACAGTGGCCAGATCTTGTAATTGTGCTGGGCTGTGGAGAGGGGCTTTGGATTTTAACATTCATGAACAATCTTGACCCATTGGACAGTTCTAGGCAAGGGAGTGATTACGTCTGTTTTTATCTTATTTTAGTTTTAAGCTTGCTCTGAGTGCCCTGTGGAAATGGACTGTATTAGGGGTAAGAACAAAGCAAAACCTTAGCGCGAGCCTGCTGCAGCAATCCAAGTGCGAGACCATGGGAGCAGTGGAGGGGTGGGGAGAGCAGAGTTGGGGTGCGTTACACTGATGGAGTCGAGGGTACTTGCTAAGGTGTGAATGTTGAAGACTTGATCTGTTGACCCGTAAGATTCCATTATTTTGCACTCCTATCTGAGTTTCCCCCTGCCCCTCCTGCACCTAGGAGGTGGCAGATTGGGGAGAGAAGGGTCGTTTGTGGTTATGAGACCAACCCACGCTGGCCCATAGAGAGATCGGGGAGAGATCTGGTGTCTGTTAGTATGATGCTTCATCTCAATGGGATGTTCATTGTGAGAAATATCTCTAAAGCAAAAATAAAATAAGGAGTAGCTGGTGGCATTTAGAGAAACCCGAGCCCTCTGACAAAGCAAAGTTCTGCTTTCTTTCCCTTTCAGATTTGTTCCCAAGAACTTGGTACATTCAGTTTGGCTGTAGTGGAGACAGCTGTTTCAAACAGAATTGAATCCAATTTCCATGACATTTTGTACGCATGCAGATCTTGGCATTCGAATGCTTCGTGAGTGCAATTAATAAATGGCAGTATTATTTTGGAACACTTAGTGCATTATATTTTCAGGAAATGTAGTCTATCTAACCTTTAACAATTTATACTCTGCCTTAATTTTTATTTAGTCATTTCACTGGAGTTTTTGGAGAATATCCCTAACACATAATTATCTTCCTTATCAAGCAGAACAGAAGGATACGATTCCCTTCTTGCCATGGCACACCTCATGGGGTGTGTCTCCTTTAAAGGACAACATATCAAACCTGAGGCTCTAAAATGCCAGTTTTATCCTCAACCTGCTAAGATCGTTCTCAGTGTTTGAGATCTTGCCTCTATCTGACTTTGTCACTAGTGTCTTGCACAGATGACTTTTCCCAGAAAATGTGGGAGGGCTACATATTGGGTCCATTTCACTCAGCAGATATTTGACCCATTTATTCCATGTAAGGCTCAGTGCTGGGCGCCTTGGAGGATTGCAAAACTGAATGAGATCTCTGCCTTCCATCTAGCTAACCATCCACTTGGGAAGGTTGTCCAGAAAAGACTAAACAATGCAAGAATTTAAAAAAGCACATAGTAGATCTTAAAACAGTAGGATGTGATTAGGTGGTAAATAATGGGTTTCAGCATGCTTTTTAAGCTATTATATATACTGGAGTCTCTTAGGCATCTTATCAAAATGTACCTTCTGATCCAGTCGGTCTATGGGTTGAGAATAAGGTGGAAACAAATTCCCCATTGATGTCAATGTTCCTGGCTCATGACTAAATTTTGAACAGCAAAGGACTAGATTTGAGATCCTGAAGCTATATGTTGAGGTACCTTAGGGCGCTACAGTGAATTCACTGGGGGGCTATGGGATTTTTTTAAATGTAAAACAAAACATAGTTATGTTCATCATCTGCCATGTGGACCACTAGTTTGAGGTCGTTCACATTTTCGACGCTGTATCAGACTACATTCTTTTTGATCTCACATCTATGCGAAGCTGGTTTCTTGGCTGTTGCTGCAACAGAAATGCAAGTACTATGCAAAAAAAGCCACATGGACCAGGCAGTGAGGGTGGCGGTGTCCAATCTGATTTTAACGTCTGAGAAGTTGTGCAGTGCTCAACAGGCACATGCATCCCATTGGCAAATAATGATGGTTATGTGAGAATAACAATTAAAATAGCAACTTTCTTTTAATTTATGTGCACTATTTTTTTTTTTTTTTTGCAGTACCAGGGATTGAACCCAGGGGCATTCTACCTCCGAGCTACACCCCCGGCCCTATTTTTTATCCTTTATTTTGAAACCGGGTCTCATGAAGTTGCAGAGGGCCTCACTAAGTAGATGAGGCTGGCCGCGAACCGGGATCCTCCAGTCTCTGCCTCCCAAGTAGTGGGATTACAAGCGTGCGCCACCACGCCCGGCCTGCACTATTATTTTTCATGTAGCTGTGAAGTTTTTTGGGAATAGCTACCGATGGTCCCCAACTTACAAGGATTCAACTTATAATCTCTTGACTTTACAACAGTATTAAAGCGATACACATTAAGTAGAATTTTGAATTTTTATATTTTCAAGAACTAGCAAGATCCATTATCATACTCTAGTGATGGTGGCAGCAACCTCCAGCCGTAGCCCCTGTCAGCCGTGCCATCAGGAGGGCAAACAACTGATACTCTGTGGTGAACTGTGTTGCTAAGCTTGGATGGTCGGTAGGTTAGGTGTTTTAAATACACTTTCTGGTTACAAAACTTTTAGCTTAGGATGGGTTTACTGGGATGTAACCCCAAGTGAGAAGCATTTGTACTTAAGGATGACGACTATTAGATACTTTTTTTGGTCTATGGATACCATGAAAGACACTGGGAATAGAGAAAGTTTGGGGAACCTCTGGATTAGAGAATAGGTACTATAAATTCAGAGGCTTGGAGTGGTCAGGAAAGATCATGTGGAGAACTTAGAACTAGACAGATCCACAGGGAAAACAAGATGGCTGCCCTCCCCAGATTTCCTGTCATACACAAAGAGCACATGCTTAGATTTACACATTCATTCCAAACCTCCACTTCCCTGTTCTCTTTGGTGGCTCTTTGACTCCACACAGGCTCCTCCTCAGGACTCCTGGGCCAGGCAGGACCACTGCTAGGAGCCAACAGTCCCAAATTGAATTTGCCTCCAACATCTTGCAACACATGCTCTAGTTGGGAGACAGTTTTGGTGCATGGGGCTGTGCATTCGGTGCCAGTTTGGTGATTAGCACACATGCCAGCTGGCATTGATTGTGGCAAACCAGTCTGCTTTTATGATTCAAATTCTTCAAGAACCAGAAATGTTATTTTCATTGTCTCATAGACATTAATTATTAATCATACCAGTGTTTGAATTGTCCCCTTCTATTGGTTTTGTTTTGGGAACAAGTCTGTTTTTTTCTCCACGGAACACATTTATCAATTTCTAAAAAGTGCTTGAACATGAATAGGTTAATAATGTCTGTGGTCAATATTACCAATCATTTTACTCCCCAGTCATTAGTAATGATGCTGAGTTCAGAGCAGTAGGTAATGGGGAACAGAGACAGAGCAGGGAAGCAAGTATTATTTTAGGAAGATTACCCTTGTAGTGTCGTTTGGGGTGGATTAGAGGGAGGAATGGCTATGGAAGCTTTAATGTGACACTCTAACATGAGGTGACAGTGGCTGTGGAAATGAAAAGGTTGGCTACAAAGGATACAGGGAGAGACTTTACTGATGGGTTGTGGATGAAAAGAGGCAGAGAAAGAAGTAGAAAACAGACGGAGGCTCGCAGAGGTCTGGGGACTGGGGAAGTGATGGAGATGGAGGAAAAACAAAGGGAAGAACTCATTGATAAGGAAGAGGTGAGTTTGAGTTTGGTGTATTGAATTTCAGTCATGGTGGAAATATGCCATTGCGGCTAGAATTGGGGATAGGAAGACCAGGTGGCAGAGATTTGGTCAGGACTGGGGTGAAAGGTGGAGGACTGACGAAGGATATATCCTCTGAGGAAAAGAGTATGGCAGGAGTCCAGCCATGGGCTAAACCTTGGGGAGCCCCTCACCTGGTAGGACAGCAGGACAAAATAAACCAATGAATTAAACCAAGAAGGAGCAGTTCAGAAGCTTGAAAGAGAGAAGCATCCTGGGGTACTGAGGGAGGACTGCAAAGTCTCATGGAGGGCCTCACAGGTGCAAAGTTTGATCGTAGGTGGTTTTCACAAGTCTTTACATGGATTATCTACAGCAAACTTTGAGTTTAATATTTGCCACCCTCATTTTACAGGAGAGCAATCCAAGGGTCAGAAACAGTCTGTAACTTGGCCAAGGTCATTTACTTAGCAAGTGGAAGGATGTGAACCAGGTTCTCCATTTGACCCCACAGTGCTAACTCTTCCTCTAGACCTTTCAAGAGTGGAAATGAAGATGGTTGAAAGACTCTTGTGACATTTTAGAGCAAATCGTCTTAAACTTTGTTTAAGATAACTTTCAGAAAGTTTTTCAGTCTCTAAAATTATATGCAAAAATGTGTATGAAAAATGATTTACATTTTTCTCCCCTAGCAATATGGTATATAACGTCTACCAAATTCCTCCCCCAAATTTAAGAATGGTTGTTCTTGATGTCTAGTAGAGCAATGAAGTTAAAGAGAACTATATGCAAAACAGGCAGCAGGAAAGAAAAGTATTAAGTGACATACTCAAGAAATTTGACTCTGAATGAAGTAAAAATGCCATGGTAACTTCAGGAGGTGGAAGAGGCAAGTGTGTTAGTCATCTTTTCATTGTTGTGACCAAAATATCTGACAAGGAAAACTGAGAGGAGGGATGGTTTGCTTTGGCTCACAGTTTCAGAGGTTCAGCCCATGGTTGGCTGGCTCCAAGGGAGAAATATCATAGCAGAGGGGCACAGTGGAGGAAAGCTGCTCAGCTTACGGCAGCCTGGAAGCAGAGAAAGAGAGACAGGAAGAGGCCAGGGACAGATATATAATCCTCTAGGCCACGCCCCTAGTGACACCCCTCCTCCAGCCACGCCCACCTCTGAATCTTGCTGCGTTAAGCTTTTGGGGTGGCAAGGGGCATTCTAGATCCACACCATAACAGCAAATGAAACATTTGTTTTTTTTTCTTTTAAGATGGGAGGTATGAGCTGATTTGGCAGGACAGGGTAAGGATCCAGTGATGAGACATTGATGACTTGGGGCTGGCCGCAGGGGATGGGTACTGATGCAGAGAGGAAGTTCATAGTGGAGGGGGGGTAGCATTGTGTACTAGGGATGAGGTGGGGTTCGTGTCTCTGCTAATCGTTGCTGTAGTTCTACTAGTGTTTCTGTGATATACTAGGAAATTTTCTTTCTCAAAAATACAGTCAATCCATAAGTAAAGAAGGAAGGGAGGAAACAGAAAACAAACACAGTGTTTCTCTAAGAGAGAGGTGAGGAGAAGTAGGGAAAGGAAACGGCTGGAAGTCACAGGTTCCTAAGGGTCAAGGTCAATTCCACGGCATGTCTACGATGTCCATCAAGAGGAGGTGATGATTCTAAGGGTCAGAATCCACATTCAAAGCTTCAGGGATGCTCTGAAAGAATTGTCCATTCTGTCTTCCATGCACAGTGATTTTTAAACTTAGAAGGAGATGGAAGGGACTAGACTAGGCTGTTTTTATTACATTCTTCATCTCTTTTTATCTTCTGAGTTTCAGATACATTTAATTATCCTTCCTAAATGCCATATTCTGCTTTTAATGAAAATCTTAAGAAGCAGAACAAAACAAACTCTTCTTGATGCAGATGCAAATTAAATGTGGTGTTTTGTTTACATGAAAATAAAAAGGAGTACCTTGTTTGTTTCTCCATGGACTATGGGCATTGTGTTTTGGGGCTTGTTTTTAAACAAAAATAGAATTTTATTATCATTATCAATAGATGCCCATGGAATATCAAGAAACAAATTTAGTTAATGTTTATAACATCTGGGCATTATTAACTAACAATTCACTAAGGAATCAGTAGCTACAGAAGTTTGTAATTAAATATGTGTACATATATATATTTATACACATACACACATTTTATCTAAATTAAAATTTTCATTAGCATGAAATGTATATTTAGATTCTACTACATGCTGAATACTGCATTGTTCTTAATTTCAAGGAGCTCAGAATCAAAAAAGCAAACAGAAAGATAAGTAAATTAAGAATTGTAAGTAATAACTAATACTTATTAAGCACTTAGTATGTGCCTGGCATTGTTCTAAATGCTCTACAAGAAATAATTTATTAAATCCTCATAATAAAATTGTCATGGGCACTATTATCATCTTCATCATCTTGAAAGCGAGGAATCTGAGAGATAGAATAATGGTAGAGTTTGGATCTGGGGTGTCCCTCAAAGGCCCATGTGTTAAAGACTTGGCCCCCAGGGCAGTGATATTGGGAGGTAGTGGAACCTCTAGGAGATAGGACCTACTGGTCCTAGAGGTCCTTAGGGCATTGAAGACATACCCTCAGAGAGGATTGTGGGACTCCAGCCTCTTCTTTCTGTTTTGCTTCCTGGCTGAGGTGAGAGGTTTTGCTCCATTAACACTCCTGCCACAGTGGGCTGCTTCACCATAAGGCCAAAGCAACAGAGTCAATTGATCATGGGCTAGAACCTTTAAAACTGTGAACCAAAAAACCTTTTCTCTTTATAAGTTAATTATATCAGGCATTTTGTTATAGTGACAGAAAGCTAACTAATACAATAAGTTAAGTAACTTACCCAAGTTCATAGCCAGCAAATCGTGGCTCTACACAGCCCACACTCCGAAGTATAAGGTGCAATTAAGGAAACAGATAACCTAGGGCAGAGAGGCTGGGAGGAAGGATTGATGGGACTGGAGGACACCTCCCTGTGCCGGTGACCTTTGAGTTGGACTCTTAATGATGAAGTGCATGGTGGATTTACAGGCAGAGAAGTCTGAAACAGCAGAATGAGTTCTGGAACTCAAGCAGTTTTGTGTTGCTGGATTATGTTGTAGGAGATGTAAGGACTGGGTGGGAAGTGAGATTCGAAAGGCTGTCAGCAGACTGATCATAAAGGGCCTTGAATACTGCACCAAGTAGACAGACTTTGTCCTCTGGCTTGTGGAGACTTAAAGTAGAAACATGGTCACATCTGTAGGCAAAGTACTGAGGCTTATTCTCTGAACTCTTCTGGATTCTTAGTTGTTTTAAATTATACTAAAAAAAAGAGAAAGAAAAATACTCAAGGAACCACAAAGGTTTATTAAAATATCAGTTATGGGTGACCGGGCATGGCGGCACATGCTTGTAATCCCAGTACTTGGGAGGTGGAGACCGGAGGATCCAGGTTCGCGGCCAGCCTCAGCTT
This sequence comes from Glis glis, assembly GCA_004027185.1. NCBI lineage: Eukaryota > Metazoa > Chordata > Mammalia > Rodentia > Gliridae > Glis > Glis glis. The sequence goes on along the minus strand of PVJS01013427.1, from coordinate 26,066 downwards.
CTTAGTGAGGCTCTCCACAACTTCGTGAGACCCAGTTTCAAAATAAAGTATAAAAAATAGGGATGGGGTTGTAGCTCGGAGGTAGAATGCCCCTGGGTTCCATCCCTGGTACCGCAAAAAATATATATATATCGGTTATGGAAAATTTTAGCTTACTGCTGACTTGGTTTCTGGAATAGCAACTAAATAACTCATCTCTTTTTAAAATTTTTATATTAATAAGATATTAATAAGATTGATTAGTAAGTTGATTAATTAATAAGAGAATTAAGACAAATAAAATGAGATGCAGTGAAAAAAAACATTTATTATAAATCCAATTGTCCTACATGCTTTGGGCAAAAGCACATTTCTTGAGGTGATATAATAATTTTCTTTATGCATACATTTCAGATTCTGCCCCCATATTTAATTCTAAACTTCACTCCAGGGCCAAATGTCAGCCCTGTACTTATTGTGCAATCCATGTACTTCCACCCAGGTGCTCCAGGCCTTCCACCTTTCTTTTTTACATAGACATTGAGGCGAATGTAAGAAAACCACACCTTCCTCAAGCTTGCCAAAGCTTCTGGGGCCCCGCATTATCAGGGCCACCTCCTGTTTTGAATTCCAGATCTTATTGGATTATATTCTCTTTCATAGCCATACCTACTTATTTAGGATTTTTTCCCCTGAACAAAAGAGCTGCTTTCTTCTTGAGAAGAATTTTTGCCTTCCTTCTGGGCTAACCAATATAAACTGCAAACAGCTTTTAAAATAACAGTGTTTTCTTTCCTATTACAATAATACCTTATATTACTGCATGTATTATAATTGCATAGTACATTACAGTTTTCAAAACATTTTCACAATAGAGCAGGTATTATTGTTCTTGTTTTAGAGGGGAACGAAGGAGGCACTAACGTTTGTAGACTGCCTTTTGTGAGCTAGGCATTGTGTTCCCTGCTCCACACATTTGAGTCCATTAGCATATGTAATCTAATTAAGCACATTTTCCCTTTCATTCTTTACAATTCTTTGCAAGGTAAGCATATGTGTTAGTCATCTATTGCCATATAATAAATTACAATAAAATGTAGTAGCCTAAAACAACAAATATTCATTATCTAACGGTTTCTGTGATCGGGCATCTGGATGGGGCTTAGCCAGGCACCTCTGGGCTGAGGGCTCTCAGGAGGTTGCGGTCCTGCTGTTAGTCTGAGCTTTGGTCTCATCTAAAGGCCTGTCTAGGTGAAAATGTGCTTCCAAACTCACTTACATGGCTGTTGGTGGAAGGCCTCAGTTCCTAACCTAGCCGAGGTCTCTCCATAAAATGGCTCACAACATGGCAGCTGGCTCAACCAAGAAAATGGGCAGAGTGTTCGGGTTGGAAGACGTCATCTGTCTGTAATCTAATATCATTCGTGATGCCCTGTGATGCTTGCTATGTTCTAACCGGTAGAAGAGAACCACTAGTTCTAGTTCACACTGAAGGGAAGATTATTCAAAAGCATGAGTACCAGGAATCAGGATTATCAGGACCATCTTAGAGGGTGCCAACCAGAGCATGACGATCCCCACCTTACAGTGGGAGAAAACGAGGCTAAAGAGACAGCCTCTTAAGATAAAGAGGCGAAAGAGAGGAAGCAGCTTGATGGAGACCTCACAACTAGCAAATGGAAAAGTCAGCAATGAACTTCAGCTGTGATGTTCTAAGTAGAAAATGCATAGGTATTGGCTCCAAATATCTTTAAAAAAAAAAAGAAGAAAAAGAGTTAAATCATAAGAAAACCAGCTCATATCAACAATGTGTTAAAAACAAAACAGAAAGCCATTCCAGTGACTTCCTTGGGCTAGCACAGATTCAGCCATACCCTTTACTCCCATGGTTCCTGAATACTAGTCTACATCCTGGAAACAGCTTTAGCCGGTCTGCAGCAAACAGAAAAATAAGAACATGGAGAAGGTTTTCATAAAGATCAACATTCAAGGAAAAGGACTTTCTTTATTCTTATTTTTACTCTTTCCATTTTGGGGTATTAAAAAGAAGTTGCTTTTTATGACATGTTGGCAATAATAGATTGGCAGTCTTTCCAAAAATGTATTGTTCTTATTTGACACAGTGAATAACATGCAACACTTTGATAAATTCCTAGGTATTATCTGAACTATTACTGGTCTTTGAAATTCAAGAAATTAGAGGCTTCTGCTTCATACTACAATTATATGCTCCTACAAAGTGGCCATTGGTGGAATGACAACCCCGACCTTAAGATACAGTCTTCAAATATTAAAAATAACTGTTGAGGATACTGAGAGCATGTAATAGGGCAGGAAGGTGGGATTTTATTGACAGGGAGTAAAATTTAAAATTTCCCTCAACTTATTTTGTTGTTGTTACTAGGGATTGAACCCAAGGGCATTCTACTTCTGAGCTACATCCCCAGCCATATTTTATTTTCTATTTTGAAACAAGGTTTCACTAAGTTGCTGAGGGACCTCGCTAAATTGTCGAAGCTGGCCTCAAACCTACGATCCTCCTGTCTTAGCCTCCCAAGTAATAGGATTATAGGTATGCACCACCACGCCCGACTAATTTCCCTCAACCTTTAAAAACTATACTTAAAATTTTTATAATAGTTTTGAATTGTAGAATACAAAGATAGTACAGAGGGTTCCCTGTATACTTTACCAAGTTTTCCTGTTGTTAATATCATAGTCTACTAGATACATTTGTCACCACCAGGAAATCAACACTGGCATATTACTGTTAGCTAAACTCCACTATTAATTCAGATTTAACTAGTTTTTCCTTGATGTCCTTTTTCTGTTCCAGATCTTACTTAATATATCACATTACTTTTTATCCTCATCTAGTCTCTGACAGTTTTCTCAAACATTTCTTGTGTTCGATGACCTTGATAATTTTGAGAAGTACTGGTCAGTTATTTTGTAGAATGCCTCTCACTTTGGGTTCATCTGACATTTTTCTCATGAAGATTTAGAACTCTAGGAAGGTGAAATATTTGACACTGAAACCAAACATCGTCTGTGAAAGAGATAAGGAATCTGAATTCTAGAGCCTTGAGATATATCTCTACAAATTCCAGACTTCTAAAACAATGATTTTTCTAAAGCACAAATCTTCTTGTGTCTCCACTCCCATACCATGAAAATCTTTTAATAGCTTTCAAGGATGATAAGATTACCACCATTCATTCAATAATTACCTACCAAGGTCCAGAGACTATGTTATTCACTGAGAGCCATTCCAGTGACTTCATTGGGGCTAGCACGGATTCAGCTATAGCTTTTACCCAAGTGATCTACATCTAGGAAACAGTCTGGGCCAGTCTGCAGCAAACTAAGAAGAATAAGAACAAAGGGAAGGTTTTTATAAAGATCAACATTCAATGAAAAGGATACACAATGTTTGTTAGCTCTCCAGGGCCTTCAGATCCTCCATCTTTCCTTTGACTTCTGAAGACATTCTCTTGCTTTGGCAGTCGTTCATTCCATCTCTGATATAAATCACTTTCACTACCTGCCTTGGATTCTATTTTGCTCTACCCATTACCCTGATCAGAACAAAAAGAACTGCAACACAAATACAGATGCCTTTTAAGAAGGCTAGAGTGGAACAAAGAGGGGGAAGCAGTCTGAAGAGGAAAGTCTTTAATACTGAAGCTAGAATATTTTTTGATGCTTAAATATTTTTGATAAGTTTAAAGAGAGTTATATGATATAGACTACAGAAAAATGAACAAAGAATGAGAAAGAGCACAAAAAAAGAAGTAAACATTTCTACCTGGGGAGATTGGGTCCAATACATCTGCTCTGAGGTGCCATTAAGTTGCGTTCTGAAAGATTGCTAGGTGTTTGCCATGGGATGATATTGTGAGTCAAATTGTGTCCCCTCAAAACATACGTTCAGATCTTAACCTCTAATACTTGTGAATGTGGTCTTCTTTGGAAATGGAGTCTTTGCAGATTAAATTACATTAAGATGAAGTCACACTGGATTAGAATGGGTGCAATCTGTTGACGGGTGTCCTTATAAGAAGAGAGAGATTTGGATGCGTAGACACACAGGGAAAATGTCATGCAATGGCAGAGACAGCAACTGGAGTAAAGCATCTACAAGCCAAGAAAGTCCAAGGATTGCTAGCGACTGCCAGAAACCAAGAGAGAGCCATGCAGCAGATTCTTCCTCTGAGCCCTGGAAGGAACCAACATCGATGACTTCTAGCCTCTAGCACTGCAAGATAATACATTCTGTTTTAACCACTCACAGGTGTGGCAATTTGTTACAGCAGCCCTAGGGAACTAATACAGATGGAACATGAAAGCATATATTAAACAGAAGATTTGGCATAGTAAAGGCTTGAGTTGTGAAATGGAAAGCTTTTTATGGAAGATCCTCAAGAACATTCCATAGGTGGGGTTTGAACTCCTTATGCTACCATGAATAGGCTATTACCACTGTTTATTATTCTTGGTCAAAATGCAGCTTTGACCTTTCAAAATATTAACTGCATTTCTACAACAGGGGAACGTCTAATGACTGAAAACACGTACTTTTTGCTTTTTGCAGCTCACTAGAAATGAAGAATTTGCCCCTTAACATTCTAATTATGGTAAAAGAAAGTCGTGCTTGGTAGATATCTGCCCTGTGGAAGGTAGTAAAAGGAACCCTAGCCCTGCTCCCCTTGGTGGAACATTAGTGCTGACTTGGCAGGAGGCCGATGGTAAATTCCTCTGTGTCTGTCCCTTGCCAAGAAACTCATACGGCTCTGGGACTGAGGATGGTTGGGTTGAGTGGCAGGGTGATGAGTTATCCCCAGGGAGAAGTTCAAGTAATGCTGGAGGGAAGATAAGCTGCCTTCTAAGGAGAGTGGGCCTGAACAGCTGCTGTTTGCATTGATGAGTAAGATGTATACAGGAGGGGAACAGCCAGACATCTTTCTTAGCCCAAGTAGGGCTCAACTCTCCTCTACATGAATATGAATGAATATTTAAATCTCACTAACATGTATGGGGAGGGAGAAGAAGGGGAACGGCATGCGATCCAGAGGGATGTGTGTGTGTGTGTGTGTGTGTGTGTGTGTGTGTGTGATGCAGATCTCTCTCTCTCTCTTTCTCTCTCTCTCTCTCTCTATATATATATATATATATATAATATATATATTATAAATATATATATATAATCTCTCTCTCTATATATATATATATATATAATCTCACTTTGAATCTCACTATTTTGTATAATTACAATGTACCAATAAAATTATCTAAAAAATTTAAAAATAAGCTGGGTGCAGTGGTTCACACCTGTAATCCCAGTACTTGGGAGGCTGAGACAGGAGGATGGCAAGTTCAAAGCTAGCATCAGCAACTTAGCAAGACCCTCAGCAACTTAGCAAGACCCTGTTTCAAAATAAAAAAATAAAACAGAGCTGGGATATAGCTCTGAGATAGAATGCTCCTGGGTTCAATCCCCAGAACCAAACTTAATGAAATTAATTAATTAATTAAAAAGTAGGTTTTTAAAATTTTTTTTTACATGGCATCAGGTTATTCAGCTTTACTGGAATCCCACCTGGTATAATTATAATAATCATTAAAATAAAATGAGCTCTTTCTAGCCAGGCATGGTGGTGCAAGCTTGTAATTCCAGTACTTGGGAGGCTGAGACAGGAGGATCAGGGTTCGTGGCCAGCCTCAGCTACTTAGTGAGGCCCTCCGCAACTCAGTGAGACCCTGTTTCCAAATAAAGAATAAAAAATAGGGCTGGGGGTGTAGCTCAGAGGTAGAATACCCCTGGGTTCAACCCCCATTTCCACAATAAAATAAAATAAAATAAAATAAAATGAGCTCTTTTTGAGTGTCAGATACTGGACAACTTATCAACAAGATCACTATTGATTTTTCAAGCCAACCCTATTAGATAGCTAATATTATTATTCCATATTATTGATCGGAAACTGTGGCTTTGAGAAGCTAAGAAAATTATCCAAAGTCACATGACCACATAATCGATGGAGCCAAAATTATAGTCAGGTCTAAGTTCAAAGCACCACTAGCATTCAAGAGGTGACCATCAGAGGAGCGATGGTGAAGGACGATGCAGGAGAGGAGGCGACATCAGACCTTGGATCACCTTGGAGGCCCCACTGAGGTCTTTGGTCTTTATTCATAACAAGAACCCACTGAAATTTTCAAGCAGGGAGATCACCGTGTCCAGTAGTTAACAGCTCTTTAAGAAATCGCTGTTGAACAGACACCATCAGCTGTTGTTTATAAACTATCGAGAATAGGCCAGAAGAGGGCAGAACCAGAGAGAAGGAACCAGTCTCCAATTAGGAGACTGAACAGAGCAGGCAAAAGAGTTGAAGTGCCTTAGCATGCCACACAGGCCTCTAGTAGCCCTCTCTCCCTTCTCCTACATAAAGCAGCTGTGAGAACCTGAGCAAGTGTGTCCATGGAGTGAGCCTATGCTCTCCTGCATTCAGTCAACTCACCCTAGAACACTGAAACCCCATCTTTGTAGCATCAGTGATATGAATTCTAAAGAACATCAATAAATTGGGAAGAATTTACAGTCCACCTTGGCGCCAAGGAGAGACCTGAGCTGAGAATCACAGCGTCCCTGGTGTGCTTCCTTCTCCTCCCCTCATGTCCAGTCCTTCCTGCTGGGACTCTGGCTGAACTCACACCTGAGTGTCATGCCTTGGCTTTACCAGGCAAGTAGTAAGCTTCTTCTGTTGCAAGCTGCTACCTGGAGGTCCTTTCCTCCCAGCGCCCTCAGCTTGGCTCCAACCATCTGCACGTTGGTACGCCCTTTACTCTTGCCCCTGCATTTCCCAGAATGCAACAGACTTGCCCCAGAGCCATGCTTTTGCGTATTCTGCTTCTTCTGCCTGGAAGGCTGTCCCTTCTCTTGTTTTTCTCCTGGATTTCCCACTAATCTCTAAAGATTTAGTTCAGTGTCATTCTCTTTCTGAAGCCACCTTTTATCCTGCTCCCTAACTTTTATTTTTTTGCTCCCTCAACATTGTTGGTACTCATATCAACATTTCTTTAATTACACGAATGTGCATATGCCTTTCTATAATATCAGATCATTTCACCAGGTTTTGTCTATGCCTGCTCATGAATTCAACAAGCTTTGGCTGAAAACCTACTATGTACAGCTGTTCAGGAATTCAGCTCTGGCTTTATAAGTGCTCTCACCACTACAAATCCACACTGTTTCATTGTATGCATGTTTCACTATTGTACAGGGTTTTCACAAATGCTAACAACCTTCTTACACAGTCTATTTTGGTGTGTAGGCAACGGAGCCAAAGAAATGTCAGGAACACAGAAGGGAAATATTCATTCAGTGTAACCCTGCTCTAAAATGACCCAATCATTCAACTTTTCTTTTGCATCAAATTTAAATTTAAATTTAAATTAAATTTAAATTTAATTTATTCCTTATAGAATTTTTATTTTAGATAATTCTATAGGTTATACATAATTTTCATATTTATACATAAGTATATTAATATATTATAGGTAAATATAGCATAATAATTAATTAAAACTTATAATAAGATAATGATTATGAATAACAGAGAATACAAAGAAATATAAAGACTAATATTAAAGTTACTATCAGCAAAACACTTAGGAAAAGACCTATTAATACTTTGGTATATTTTCTTTCATATTTATATAAAACGTATTTATGTATGGTATAAGCACATTTTAATACAGTTATGAATAGTCTGCAAAAAGAATTTTTGCATTCTACTTTTCCCCCTTAACCTTGTTACAAATATTTTGCATTCCATAAAAAATTCTTAGTAAAATATAGTTTTGAATGATAACATAGTTTGTATTATTATATCAGAACAGGCTTGACCATCCTTTATTGTTGGAATTAATTTATTTCTAGTTTTTAGCTAATATAAATAATATTATAATGCAATTTTTACAAGAATATTTGAAGAAGCCTTATTAATAATAGCCAAAAATTGGAAATAGTAAAAAAAATTGAAAATAGCCCAAATATCTATCTATGGAAGAATAAACAAATTGTTGTTTATTCATACCATGGAATAATATTCATCAATATAAAAAGTTTCTGATACACAAAACAACACAAATGAATCTTAAAAACATGCTGAATGAAAGATACCAGATCCAAAAATGACCTACTATGTAATTCCTTTTTAAAAAATCATTTCAACCTCTCTTGGTGTCTTCTATTTTGAGGGATATCATTCTAATACTTTCTTTAGACATTGTTCCCTGATTTCTTTGAACTTACTTATTATAATAGGTGATTTAAAGTCTTTGTCTTGTAAGTCTGATGTATGGGCTTCCTTGGGGATACCTTTTGCTGATCGTCTTTTTCCCTGGGGGGGCCAAGCTTCCCACTTTCTTTATGTGTCTTCTAATTATTTTTGTTAAAGACTAGGCATCTACTATAATGTAGAAACTCTGGAGATTATAGTCCTCCTCCTGCATAAAGTTGCCGTTCGCTGGTATTGGTGGTTTTGTTGTGTTTCTAGGTATCCATTTTGTGACATTCATGAACGAATTCCATAGTCTGGATCCAATTTTGTTAAAACCAGTAGTAATGTCCTTTTATTCTTGATGTTGATAATCCATATTTTCTTGGTCTTTCGCTCTGTCTCCCTCCCTTTTATCATTAGTATTAGGAGTTTGTCGAGTGCTTTCATCTTTCCACAGTCACAGCTTCCTTGAGTGTTTTTCACATGTGCAGTGTCAGGCTTTAGGATGGCCCAGAATTCAACAGGGCTCCAAGGCAGCCAGGCTGGGAACTGGGCCCAGATGAAGAGTGACAGTGGAAGCTGCAGCTGGAAAGCGATGGTGGCAGCGGCTTCAGCCTTGAGAGAAGGGATTCCACACAGAGGCAGTGCTGGGACCCATAGTGGCAGGCCAGCTTACCTGTCCATCTGCCAAGTCCATCCATAGCATCTACACTAATAGCAGCTCTCACCTGAGTGCAGGAACAGGCTGCCAGGCAGTTAACTTTGTCAACAAATTTTTACAAAATAATAGTGTACATATACATGTAAACATTGCAATAAAGCATATTAGAGTTATTACAATTCTTTGTATATTTTCTCTTAACGTGTATTTCTACAATGACCTAAACAAAACTACATAATAAAGGTAGGACAGTAGTTGCCTCTTGGGGATGCAACTGAGTGAAATGGGCAAGGTAGAACTTTCTGGAATGATGAGATGAACTCAAATGATTCCATTTGAATGGAATGGTGGCAACAAGGGTATATATATTTGTCAAAGTTCATTGAACTATATATTTAAAATCCATGCACTTATTATATGTAAATTGTATCTTATGTTCTGGAGGTTTAAAAATTATAATAAAAAGTAAGAACTATAAAGAAAACTAAGAGAAATCAAATAAAACAAAAACATGCACAAGACCATAATGTCTAGGAATGTACAATTGAGTGATAAAAATTGCAGAGAAATGCAAGGAAGCAATCATCATACAAGTCAGTTACTTTAGTGGAAAAGGAGAGGACTGTGCTGGGTACGGGGTCAGGGGAGGGTTTCTTGGAAAGTTGTCAAAGGTGTAATTCTTGACCCGAGTGGTGGTTGCAAGGGTGTTTGCCATATAATGATTCATTAAATCATACATCTGTTTTGTGCAGTTTTCTCTGTGTGTGTATGTGTCTGTATTTTATTTGACAATAACAAGTAAGAACTTTCTTAATTAAAAAAGAAACCTACTGTGAATAGTGCTGCAGTAAACATGGGAGTGCAGATGTCTTTTCAATATACTGATTTTATTTCCTTTGGATATATACCCACTAGCAGAATTGCTGGATCATATGGTAGTTCTATTTTTAATCTTTTGAGGATCCTCCATACTGTTCTCCATAATGGCTGCACTAATTTACATTCCCACCAACAGTGCTCACAGGTTCCCTTCTCTCCACATTCTCACCAACACTTGTTATCTTTTGTCTTTTTGGTACTAGCCAGACTTGCTGGGGTAAGGTGATATCTAATTGTGGTTTTGGTTTGCATTTCCCTGATGATTAGTGATATGGAGCAGTTTTTCATATACCTGTTGGCCAATTTTAGATAATGATAATGTACTATATATTTCAAAATCTAGAGGAAAGGAATTTGAAGGTTTCCACCATTAAGAAAATGATAAATGTTTGAGGAAATAGATATACTTATCCTGATTTAAATGATATACTTACCCTGATTTAAACATTATACAATGTATACATGTATCAAATATCATGTGGTACCCCATAAATATGTATATGTATAATTTGTGTGTTTCTATCAGTTAAAAATAAATTTAAATCTTAAAAATATTTTAAGAGGTAAGTTAGCCAAAGAGCAATCCTTAAACCACTAAGTAAACAAATGAACCTAATTTTATGTCAGGTTGGTGCATAACAACACATAGGGAAGAATTATTTCAAGTGATTTAAAATAGTACAATATTTTGACCTTGCACCCCTAGTGGGATATCTACTAAGAATAAAAAGGACCATGATGAAGCCTTTCAAGAAGAAAAAAGAGAAACCTAGGGAACCATGATGGATCATACATGTTCAATGAAGGGCTCTCTGAGGATGTGGCTTTGCAATGAGACTTGAAGGATGAAAAGAATCCAGCTATATAAAGAGCAGGGGGACGACCCAGGAAGGGGACAGCATTGACAAGTGCACCTGTGGAAATCTGAGAGAAGGCCATGTGACTGAGCCTGGACAGCTTCATGGGGATGTCATCAGATTTAGCTGGAGAAGAAAGTCTGGGTCAAACACAGATGCAGGGACTTGAAGGGGAACATATAGGGGTTGAGTTTATTCTGTGTAAATAGGATACTCCACTGAGGAATATTCCATAGGGAAGAGACATACTCCAAGTCACATTTTTTTTTTCATGGTTACTGTGGCTACCGTGTGGAGAATGGATTCACTGGAAACAAAGTGGAAATAGGATGCGAGCAAAGTAGTTAAGATTGGAAAGATGTAGTATTTGGAGTTTGGGTAGTGACAGTGGAGACGGATCAGAGGCAAATGTTTTAAAAATAGAGTATCTCACGATGATATATAATTACACTGCATCAATAAAAGTATATAAAAATAGAGTGAGGAGAAGAGGGAAGTTTGGGCTCCACTTGCTTCTCCCTCAGAAGCAACAGAGTAGATGACAGTGTCACTTACTAAAATGGGGATGTATAGGGGAAACATTTTGAGGATAATGAAGCATTAATTTTAAAAGGTGGGTAATTGCTAGCTTAGTTCTTAAATGTCCCCCCAAGACCTATCTGTTGGAAGTTTTGGGGGTGTTGGATTCTTTAAGAAGTGGGGCCTAGTGGGACATCTTTAGGTCATTGGGGGTGTGCCCTTATATGGGATAGTAGGACTCCAATGCTTTCCCCTTCTCTCTCTCTCTCTCTCTCTCTCTCTCTCTCTCACCTTCCACCCATGAGGTGAGTGGTTTTGTTGCACCTCTCCCTCCCACCATGATGTGCTTCCCCTCACCACAGGCCTAGAAGCAATGGCTCTATCCATCATGGACTGGAATCTCCAAAATTGAGTCAAAATAAACCTTTCCTCTTCATAAGTTGATTATCTCAGGTATTTGTTATAGTAACAGGAAGCTGACTGATGCAGAACTCAATAATTCAATCCGAAATTTGGAAATTTATTTACACTTTGGACTAACCCTGCCATCCCATGTGTTCACCTGGATGACTTCTTAACCTCCACTTCCTACAACTCTTGTTCCAGCCATAATATCCTCATTTATTCAATTCCCCAAACTCTCGCTCCGTCACTGTCTATGCCTTTTAAATATATTTTTCTATTTGAAATATATGCTTCTCTATTATATTTCTGTCACTAATTTACCATCTGTTCACAAAGACCCACATCATCACATTTTATCATTTTCTTGGAAGATAACATGGGTGCCCACCCTCTGTGTCCTCTGTGTTCAAACCCAGCACATATCTCTTATATCAAATTACATTGTAATTGTTATTTTCCTTCTATGTTCAACATTAAAATGAAAACTCATTGGAGTCAAAGACTACAGTGTCTGGCTCATTGTCTCTGTAGTGGTTAGTATAGGCATGACAAATAGCAAACATTTACTAACATTTATTGAATAGCTCTGGAAGAAATTCAGCTAGTTTGTGCTCTTGGGAAATCTGTTATGCTTACCTGTTGTGATAAAATTTAGCATTTCAGGTCACCAAATATAAACTGAGTACCTACCATGTGCCAGCTTTAAATTTTAGAGATAGAAAAGAACTAATAGAACATAGTCTTTCCTCTGAATGTACTTCCAATATGGTTGGGAGATGATTTTTAAACAAGTAATAAAATAAATGTGGCAAGTGCCTTAAAATTATAATGAACAAATTAGGACATTTTCCCATATATATATATATATATATATATATATATATATATATATTTATATCTACCATTCCCTTTGAAGATAGCTCTAAAAATTACCTTTACATCTTTTTCTGTTCTACTTATCTGAGTACAGCATCTTAATGTCAGTTTCTATTAACTCACCCTTTTCTTGACTATGAGTCAAATTTTTCTGTTTCTTTGCATATCAAGTAATTTTTTACTTTAGACTGGATATTGTGGTTGACACATTGTAGAGACTCTGGATTCTGTTGTCTTTCTTCAAGACTTTCCTGTTGCTCAAATTATTGACTAATTTGAACACATGTAGGATTGCTTTTATGATTTGTTAGCATAGATATATAGAAAGAATTACATACTTCATTTCCTCTAAGGTTGCATGACTCAATATCCAAAATTTGTCTCATGTAGATTTTCTGATGGCTTGGTTTTAGGTTTTATGAGGCTAGGTCTAGAGTAGGTCTTACTTGGAGCCTTCCTCAACCAGGATTCTTTATCTGAACTATAGAACACAAGAGAATGATTTGAGTGATTATTTTCTCAAAATTTCCATGGATGATACATAATAATATCAATATTTAAATAATAGTATTATTTAAAGTGAAGGTTCAGCAAACTATGGCCTTTGGACCATATCCAGCCATCTCTTGTTTTTTTATGACCCACCAGCTAAGAATGGTCTTATACATTTTTAGATAGTTGCATTTAAACAGTTATATAAATACCTGTATAATATCATTGTATTTGCCTCTTGGCCTGCAAAGCCTACAAAAATGTACTGTCTGGCCCTTTAAGAAAAAGTTTGTTGACCCCTGTTCTGGATGCTTGGAGTAGAAGTTAATCCATTATATTCAATGGATTCCTTAGGATATCAGACCTTAATTCCCTCTGGAACTCTGGTTGATAAGGATGGAACTTACTCCTAAGGCATGTACTTTTTGATGCCTCAGCTGAATGCTCGGGTTGTAAAGAGGGTGTTAACAAACAAAATCTCTTCAGTGCAGCTGAGCTGAAACCCTGAGTGCTCCAGCACTACTTGACCTTCAGTTCCTCTGTTCCACATCAACCCTTTAGTTGCCGCTCTCTGAAAAGTCTTGTCATTTGCATATACATCCTAGTCCTCAGTCAAGAATTCATGGGTGAAACCCACAGAAATTCTGGGCTTCTCCTCTGCACAACTCCTCTCTTCCTTTGCTCTCCTTTTGTTGACTGGATGTTTATGTCATTCCAAAATTCATAAACTGAAGCCCTAACCCCCATTGTGATGTCATTTGGATATGGGTCCCTGGGAGGTAATTAGGTTTAGATGAAGTCTTGAGGGTAGAGTGCCTATGATGGGATTAGTGTTCTTATGAGAGTAGACATCAGAGTTTCTCTCTCTCTCTCTCTCACTCTCTCTCTCTCTCTCTCTCTCTCTCTCTGTCTCTCTGCCATGTGAGGATATAGTGAAAAGGCAGTCATCTGCAAAACAGGAAGACGACGCTTACCAAATGGGTGAGCACCTTGATCATGGGCTTCCCAGCCTTCAAAACTGTCAGAGATAATTACTGTCTTTGGCCCTCCAGGCTGTGGTATTTCATTATAACAGCCTGAGCAGACTAAGACACCTGTCCTGCAGATTCTAGACATCTCAGTGGCCCCAACTTCTGATCTAGCTTCCTGAGCCCAGGAGGAGCTCGGCACTCTGTCGTACCCTTTAGATGGGGCTCTATGCTCCCCTGTGTGGTTCTCCTCACTCCAACCCTGCCAGATTCTGGCTGAATCACCTAGAATCCTAAAACTAACACTTATATTTATCTCACCTTCTGAAGTGATGTGATGATCTAGGAAGTTGCTCTCAAATAGACAAGTCAGATAGTAAAGAAGAGTTGGGCTCAAATAAAGAGAAAAACAGTCAATTGTGGCATTGTTAATACCTGACAATTATATTCATGTAAGACTTTAATCTGGTTGTGTATTACAGTCACCTGTAACATTAACATACAGCATTAAATATATATATATATATATATATATAATTAAATATATTTGTATATATATTAATATATATTCTCCAGGTTCCTGGTAATTTGTGCCTTATTTGGTACTTTTAAATGTATTTGGGGGGATCTTCATACAATCAATCTAACCCTATGTCTCAAACATATACATTTAGGAACACCACTGGTCATTCCTCATTGCCTTCCCCTCCCAGATCCCTTCTGTGTCCTTTTCTGCCTGCTCTGCATCCTGGGAGGCTGACACATGCGGAATGCATCCACTCATGGAGGCAGAGTCTTCTCCCCTCCCTGAGGAAGATCAGAGGGTCTGGCATCTCCTCCCCAGGGTCCCTCCCCCTGATTCTGGTTTTCATGTTGACTAGTCCTTCTATGGCCACAGACAGTGGTTTTGCTATTGCTGGATTGTTAGAATTTTCATCATTTTGTGGGTCAGTTGTGCCCAGAAGCTGGACCATTCTCTGTGCCCAGTTGTGGGCAGTTTTAAGAAATAAAGTATATATATTTATAATTACATAAATTATATCAAAAGAACAAACATTCAAAATTTATCACTTTCTAATTGTTTTGCTGTTATCTATGTTTTGGGGGTTACTTGCTTCTGTTGCATCGATATGATGGAAATAGATAACGGCATGTGTCTCTTTATCTCTTCCCAAGTCCAAGTTCCCCAACTTCACATTAGTAGCTTGAAATTGACCACGGCAGAAATATTTACTCCACAAAAATGATCAAATATTACAAGTAGTTTTTTTTTTTCCTTCCTGAATTGTTGTTGAACATTTCCCAGGAAGCACACTGTTAGCCACGGCTACTGCGTATGGCTTTCTCTTCCCCAGCCCAACCAGTTTCTTGGAACTCTATACCCTCCCATTGGGTCTTTAGGCCTTGGGGAAATGAGAGTGTCTCATTCCTGTTAACATCTGGAATCTTGTTGGTTCTCTTGCTTCACCTCTTAGAATAGTCCCTTTCACTAGACTCTCTTTGTGAGTGTTCTATCTGTTTCCTCCTAGACACCTGATGGATGCAGAGCCATTGCCAGAGACCACTGTTTCCAGAAGTACAATTAGAAAAAGACAAATACTGTATAATTTAGACCATTTTTACATCAAAGAAGATTCACTATCAAATAAGTTCAGGAAAGACCGAGTCTAACAAAAATAGAATTGTATCTTCACTGAAGGACATCTCAAAGACTTTAATATAGATAATATATTTTATACTTTCTTGGATATCTTTTCTATAAAGCCTCAATTGCAACCAATTTTCCAAGAAACACTGCCTGCCATGCAGTTATTTTAGAAATACAGTTTTTGGCCCTCCCTTGGAAATTGACCTAAAATGGAAGATGCTTCAATAATGCACATAGTGTGTTTATATTTTTTAAACTAGAAGAACTGATAGATGCCCTCAGTTCATAAATACATACTAATATCTATTTTATCCACTAACATTGAAGAATAAGTCCTCTATACAGAAGTAAAAAATTTTAAATGCCCGAAGATTACTCCTAGGAGCAGTGAAAAATTTATTTAAACCATTTTGGATGGGAAGCATTTTTAAATGTACGAAGACTTTATGACATATATAGGTTGAGTTGAAACATTTTTCAATATGGTTTGGGGTTCAGTAACTGTTGATTTGTCCCTAGATTTGATAACTCCAAATTGCTGGTTTTGTGTTTTCATGTATGTGTTTTAGATACTTCTTATTATTTCACTCTCTGTCAGGTTGTCAGCCCTCATTGCTTACAGTTGTCAATGTGTCTAATTCTAGCTTCCCTCTTGCTTCTAATCTTCCCTAACACGGGAAGCCAGATATCCTTGCTGGCTAGAATTGTGTATCCAGCAAATGATGGAAGCTTATCCCTCATATTTCAGGTTGCCAAGGTTATCAGATAAATGGCCTCCAGATAGGAGACATAATATATCAAATTCAGCCTGAATTTAAGCTAAATCAGAACAAAGTTGAATCTGTTTAATTGTCATAAATATGTATAGGGAATTTTAAATGTAAAATAATAAACCCCAGTAAACAGAATATATTTTATGGAAATTAGCCCTTTGGCCTCAAGTTCTCATTTTCACAAATTATTTTTAAAAACAAAGGCAACTATTCTTTTTTTTTTTTGTCTAGCTGAGTCTATTTTCTTGACATCCATTTGGTGAGTTTCATGTCAGACAAATTAATCCTGAAGGGGAAAATAAATGTTCACTTTCTGCCTTTTTATTGTTTGGTTCTTCAGTCCCAGGATTGGAATCATCTCTGTGGGATGACAACTCAGAGAACCCAAGCATCTGAAGGAGGAAGAATGCAAAAATCACAAGACAAACCCCAAGGAGCCCTGAAAAGGCGCTCGCCCAAGGCAACACACACTTACAAAAGCTTCCATAATGCATGAAGTTACTGAAGATCTTTGCAGTGGCTCATGGGAGACCTATTTACATGGATTTTGTTACAGATGCTAACCGCATTTTGAGTCAGACAGAGTAGTGTCTGATGTTAAATAAATAAATAAAATTACCCTCGTGAAAAAGTATCTCATCCCGTCTGGAGTGGTCACGGGGTGACTCATGACCTTGAAGCTGCCTTTGGACTTGGGGGAGGTTGGTCTTTAGTCCATCTCAAGAGCTGATCATGCATGGTCTTTGACTTCTAGAGAGGTGTTATTTTTTGGTCAATGATGAGAATGTGCAGTGAGACACACACACACACACATGCACACATTCTTGTTTTGTTTTGTTTATATACTATGGGAAGAATGTTGAAAGTGCTTCAATCTGTTGAAGGAGATTGCTTCTTTAGAGGCTGATGTTCACCTTCTGGGTGAAAGGAATCTAATTTAAACTAAACCCTTCCCAAAACTGAGTTATGGATGGCTAGGATGGTAATATTTATGATAACCACCACCACTCATCAGGTTTCTAAGCAGTGTACTAGGTCCTTTATATCCATTCATATGCATGATCCTCAGCACAACCTTATGTTGGCCCCATTTTACAGATGAGCAAACTTAGAGAAATTTGTTAAACTTGTGTTAAACTTCTCTAAGTTTAACACTTAGAGAAGTTCATCAATTTACCCAAGTCTACAAATTAGTAAAGTGGTAGAGATGGAATTAAAACACCACGTCCATTTGACTCACTTGATTTTTTGAGGTGCTTAATCAGCAGCCACCCCAGTCTCTGTCACACTGTGGGCACATGAATTCAAGCACACCTCAGGTCTGGATCCTAGCCAGGGTCTCTTACCTGGCTTTTCCCACCTAAGATCTAATGTTGAGATGGTGTACAGTGGCCTTTTCCATCTTCCTAGAGCTCAATTGTTTTTCATTAAGAACCCAGGATGGAGTCTGATCTCCTTGGCCTGACGATAAGAGACTTCCAGGACTGGAGTCCACCACCTTTCCGTCCTCATTTCCCATCACTTCCTACCACGCTCTTGTGCTTCAGCCACCCTTCCACACTTGACCTCTCCCTGTCCAACTTGGATTCACCCTGTAGGTACAACTCTCTCTGCCAGCAACGTCTTCTTCCACGGCCACATGTGTGTATGTGACTTACCTTCCATGGCCCAGCCGCAGAGTCACCTCCTCCAGGAAACCTCCCCTCATTCTCCATAACAAAACCTCCATGAGCAAAATGATCTTTCCCTCCTTTGAACTCCTGCAAATATCTGTATGCACAGATATTTCTCATGGACAGGGGACCACAGGTCCATGCTTGTCTTGCATGCTGCAGGAATCTCAGCCTCCTATTAAGCATATAGTAGGCACTTAATAAATAACTTCCATGGATGTCATGGATGTTGCGATATTGATTTTTATTGCACATCTTTTTATTTAAGTATAACACACATACCCAAAAGAAAATTATGTATAGCCTAATGAGTTATCACAAAGGAAACATACTCATTAAGCCATGACCTAGGTCAAGAAATTAAACATTAAATGCACCCCCAGGAGCCTTCTCTCATTTCTTCTCCTAATTATTACCTTCTTCCTCTCCCTTAGTTAGCCACTGTTATGATTTCTAATACCATAGATTAGTTTCACCTGATTTTTTCTACTTTATATAATATAATCATACATATGTGTTTTTTGGTATGTGGCTTCTTTAACAAAAAGATATTTTTGTGAGACTTATCCGAGTTGCTGTATGTGGCTATATTTTTTATTGTCATTGCTGAATAGTTTTCCACTGTATAAATATACCTTGTTTTACTTATTCATTTATTCTCAATGGATGTTTTGGTTGGAACACTGGGTCTTGGTGGACATCCCAGTTTAGGACTATTACAAATAGTGCTGCAAGGGACATTCTTCCTTTGTGTTTGTGTTGTAGTTACAATTATGGTGTTGAGTTTAATATAGTTCAAATTGATGCCAGGATAAATTGTAATATATATGGGTAGTTAAAATACTTCCAATTTTGTATTAGACAATGAATGATATTAGTATAAGTAAAAGGGTCACAGAAATAAAAATCCACTGTCCAGTGGAAAGGGTTTCAGCACTGGGGCAGCTGGGAGTTAGCATAGCCCATGTCTGAACGCCTGTAAAAGAATAACAGTGACAAGAGAATCTTGAAGCTGCCTGAAATCTGTGTTCCCTGCAGCAAGCCACATGTCTGTGCCGCTCAGCACACTTCTCAGCGATCCCAGCCAAAGCCAGTGACATGCTGTCCATTGCTCCCATCGACCTCACTGGTGAGGGAGAGGTTCCTGCCCAAGGGGGGGGGGATAGCCAAATACAGAACACCCGATGCTGCATGGATGAGATCTACAGGGTTTATTAAACACACCTATGAGCTGGGTGTGGCAGTGCACACCTGTAATCCCAGTACTTGGGAGGCTGAGACAGGAGGATTGCAGGTTCAAAGCCAGCCTCAGCAACTTAGCAAGGCCCTCAGCAACTTAGTGAGACCCTGTTTCAAAAGAATAAAATAGGGCTGGAGGGGTAGCTCAGAGAAAAAATGCCCCTGAGTTCAATCCCCAGTGTCACAAAACAAAACAAAACTAAAACAAAAACACACCTACGCATATCCTGCAGGAGAGGGACACCGCACACTCTGCAGGGCCACCCGGTGCCAGTACTCAGGCTGTGAGGCAGGCTTAGTAATATCAACAGGGTGGAGTGGATCCCTGGTTTCCACAGGAGGATGTTATTGCCTTATTTAAGTAATTCTGCGGGATGGAAGGGAAACAAGACCCACTACAGGGATGAGAAGGAGCGGTGTCTGGCCCCCTTGGTGAGGAGGGTGGTTTGGCTAGGGAACCTTAGTCGAGGGGAGGGGAACTTGCAGTTTAGTTACTCAAAGCCCCGTTTCACAAGATATCAAG
The DNA here is from genome assembly GCA_004027185.1 of Glis glis. Taxonomy (NCBI): domain Eukaryota; kingdom Metazoa; phylum Chordata; class Mammalia; order Rodentia; family Gliridae; genus Glis; species Glis glis. Next base: position 6,289 of record PVJS01013427.1, on the reverse strand, counting down.
GCAGCACATAATACTGGGCTTTAATACTAGACCTTAAATCTCATATACACGTGAAGAACAAGGGTTCCATTGAAACAGAGAAGGAGCCAAGATCTGAGCAAATGCAGCCACCATGACCAGCTAAAAGGACTTCCTCTGGAGCCCCCAGAGGAGAGGTGTTTGAGGGAAATCTAAATTTTAAAAATTTTTCAGTGTTTTACATTCCTGCCCTTCAAGGTCTATGGGAAGTATTTGTCCCTGCCCTCCTGAACCCCATGCAAATATAACCGACTTTAAGTTCTGATAATGGTGTGTATATGTACGAGAGAGAGAGAGAGAGAGAGAATTTCATGTGTTTTTTAAGTTGAGTACCATAGATTTGACAACATATCCTAGGCCCTCATTTCACACAATCATAATACTACTTTGCCTCCTTGGCATTGACCTTAGATGTGGTCTGTAAGCTCACTGAGGGCAGGAGTCAAGTCTTCCTCATCTTGGTACCTTCCTAGGACCTAGAGGAGTGCTTCTGGCTTGAAAGTGGACGTCAGTTCAGGACCTGGGTTGGCGCATAGTGCATCAGAAGCTCAGCAGATGCTCGTCAAGTGAGGACCCTGGCGACTTAACCTCACTACTCAACGTGCGGCCCACGGGCCAGCAGCACTGGCATCCTCTGGGTGCTGTTAGAAATGCAGACCCTTTTGTGCTACCCCTGGCCTACTGACTCTGAAGACTCTCAGGTGATTTAAATTCTCTTTAAAGTTTGAGAAGCACCGAGGTAGAAGAGCATCCCCTCGGCCTGAGAAATGTCCCTGTGGCCAGGACGATTTCCAGCACGTCTGAGGAAACTGAAAACAAGCAAGGGCTGACTGAGGGAGCCGACATGTCTCCTCTTCACCCCATCGACCCCACCCCCGTGTAACTGAAAACTAATTGACCAAGACCAAAAGATTTCGTCAGAGCATGCATTTAATTTCTTCCATTAAACAAGAACGAAAGGGAACATGGCTTGGGAAAGGGAAACAGGAAGAGAAGGAGACATGAAGAAACACCCTTGGTTCCTGCACACAGGGATGCAATCCTGCCCCACGATGTCCCCACGTGTGGGATTTGATCCTCATAAAGGGAGGGAGTCTCAACAGACTTGCTTCTCATTTCCATCTGCATTCCTCTTCATGCCTCGCTTTTATTGTTTTGTTTTGATATGCATAGGGTTTGGCTCCAATGTGTTTGGTATCTAACCAGAAAGTTTCTAACCAGAAACTTGCTGGTAGAACATAATTAGATGAGGGGAGAAGTAAGAAAACAAAAAGTTTGGAGCCTTTCCCTTTGGGGTAGGGAGGACATGCTTAGGCAGCTACTCACAAACTGGCTTTTCTTTAGTCTGGATCTTCTAAAGGAAAAATACATTCATATGCTGCCTAATTGCATTTCTATGTTAGATGGCATATACAAAAGTGGTCTCATAAGATTATATTGTCTAGTGACATTGTAGCTGTCTTAGTTTGTGTAAGTACACACTATGATGTTCACCCAATAACAAAATCACCCACTGACGCATTTCTCAGAACCTGTCTCTATCATTAAGGGACATGTGACTGTAGATCTGTGACTCATTTTACTCATGATAAGGTCATTCCTTATAAAAGCACTGGGTCATAGCATGAAGATCCCATAAGCCCTAAAACAACTCTGGAATGTGGATATTACTATGCTTATTTTACTGATATTAAAACTGAGACCATAAGGAATCAAGTATTTGAAGTCCTACTGCTAGGAAGGGTCAATGTTAGTATTTGAACTTAGCTCAAACATGAGCTAATTTTGGATGCCCAGATTTTCCAAACATCCAGTTTTCAGAGTCATTTATACCCATGTGGACCTCAGAGAAGCCCTAATCATGGCTGTGGTCCATATACTTGAATCAGACTTGAACTCACCATTTTATTCTCTTGACTTTTGTTTTCATTTTCCATGGGAACTTGTGCTATTGGAAACTTCCATGTATCAGAGGCCTCATTAGCAGGAAGATTTTATTTTTAATGTTTTTCAAGTAACACTGCACCTAAATGATTCCATTCAAGCTGTTGAATGAGAATATGAACATATCTTGTCCTCCTCCACTTGGAGCATCCTCTAGCCTGGAAGATTATAGAGAATTTGTGGGTTGGGGCCTTCGGAAAACTACCTTCCTGAAAAAGGTAGTCTTTCAGGTCCCAACCAAGTAATTCCAAGGCAATTTGTATATTCATTCGATTATCGTTCACTCCTTTAATTTAGGAGTTGGTTAACTATGGCCCTCAGGTAAAATCTACCTGTTCTTGTGAGTTATGTTGCATTGGAACAGAGCCATGTCTATTTATTTTTGCATTCTGCGTATATGGCTGCTGTCATGCTGCAATGGCAGAGCTGAGCAGTTGCCACAGAGACCTTATGTCCCGCAAAGTCAAAATATTTACTCTCTGTTCTTTAGAGAAGCATTTTGCTGATCCCTGATTAAATTAATTGTCTAGCAAAACTGCTTTGCGTGCTAATCATGAGCCACACATCATACAAGAAGATGACACAAGATGGGTCAGAGAGACTTCTTGCCTCTGAAGCTCACAGACAAGTGTTGCATCTGGGACTAACATTGGACAAGGAGTCTTTCTTTTCAGAAAGGCAAATGAGGCTTGAGAGGCAGAAGAACAGGGTCATGGAGAGTTTGGATTTCATGCAGGTTATGAGGAACCACTCAAGTATTTTAAGTAGGACAATGATTTGTCAGATTTGCATTTTGGATGGGTGAAGCTTGGTGTCAATGTGAAGGGAAAGTTTTTTTTTATAGGTAACTGGTCACATGGGGCAAGGTAATTTGGCATCTCCTCCTAACCCCCACTATATTCTTGGGAATATTTGAATTATGGAACAATGACTTGGTATGATATTAAAGAAGTTTGGTTAACATGAATGTCTACATAACATTTATATGAAAAAGAAGTATTTCAACTACATATAGAGTCTAAGAATCCTTAGGTGAGTAATCTTAACCAAAACCACTCCTCTTACACTTTGTTTTCTGTGGGTTACACAATGCTGGGAGTGCACTTGCTCCTTTCCTACTATTTACGGGGCTGAGGTTTGGAGTTAGCCAGAAAATCTATCTCAGGACTGCCCAATTGTCCCTTTTTGTCTTTGCTGGTACAGCCCTCCTCTGTTTGCACAGGTTTTCATTCTTTGCTCTCTATATTCTGAGAAGACCAGGACCATCAGAAGCTGTGGTCTTTCTACCTGCCACCCATCCAAGACACCCCTATCATCAAACCCATCAGCTATCGTTAGAAGAAAATGAGCACACTGAGTTTTTCTGATGCCAATAGTTTAATTCTGAGTATTTCTATATTGGAAGGAGTCACCTACTAACCCCATGTTTCCTCTTTAACTTAGATAACAGTCCAAGTTTTCTGTCTGCCCTCTTAGGTCTGTCACCCCTGGCCCAGTCTATGGCAAGATTGGACATGAGGAGACCAATTAGAAGTACAATGCAATTGTCTGGAGAGGAAATGCTGAGACACTGAAGTAGGGCAGGGGTAGAAGGGAGGTAGCAAGGATTCCACAAGTAATATGTAGAGTTGGCGGGACTTGGTGAGTATTTGTACCTGAAGTGAAAGACAACCTTTATGTTTCTAAATTAAGTGCTAATAATGGTGGTACTACTCCAAGAAACAGAAAATAGAGAAAGAAAATCAGGCCTTAGGGGAAAATATACTGCTGAATTTTGAATGTGATCTTTGAGGTATTTGTGTACATGCAAGTGGAGATTTCAATAAGCAAATTGGATACCTGAGTCAAAATTTGGTCGGAGGTCATGATTTAAGATACAAATCTGGAAACTGGTAATTCATAGGTAGTAGTTAATATTATGAAAGTAATTAAGATTATCCATGGGGGAACGAGGCTGAGTGAAAATAGCCAGAGAATGAGGAGAGAACCATAGGGAGCTAACATGTCCCTGGGAAACACAGAGGGTAAGGCACTTGTGAAAGACTGAAGAATGACCAGAAAATGAGAAGGAGACTCAGGATAATTTGTATAAAGGTTTGATATAATACAATAGTATTCCTTTTAACTGGTAGGATTGCTAGGCATAAAATGGAAAAGTGGTTTAGAAACCATAAAAGACTAACGATACAGGATAATATTATAACTTTATAACTTGCTTTTATGCATGCAGAGATTTCTAGGCATATATATACATATATATGTAGTTATATAATATTGATATGTAATGATTTAGATGCATTGGAGACTGAACAAAAATGGGTGAAATTTAGAGGAGATGTAATCCTTGAAAGAAGGAAACATAGCAGGTGAGAGCTATGTTATTTGGATGTTCCTTGGAGGGCATGTTGTACCCTCTAAAGTATAAGGTGGCTGGAATTTAAGTGGAAAGCTATAGTCCTATTGGCTTGAGGTACAGAAAATGCAGTTTGGAGCTGCAGGAGTAGATGGAAGTTGAGGGGGGAAATCTTGAAAACGAGTCATGTGCAAAGGGGGAAGCCCTCAGATCACTTGGCAAACTCTCTTTTAAGAGACAATCTGAGCCGGGCGTGGTGGTGCACGCTTGTAATCCCAGTACTTACGAGGCTGGGTCAGGAGGATTGTAGGTTCGCGGCCAGCCTCAGCAACTTGAGAGGCCCTGTGCAACTTAGTGAGACCCCTGTTTCAAAATAAAGAATAAAATAGGGCTGGGGGAGGGTAGCTCGGAGGTAGAAAGCCCCTGGGTTCAATCCCCAGTAACACACACACACACACACACACACACACACACACACACACATTCACACAAGAGATGACCTGGAAGCATGAGTGAAATGCCAATTTTCCAAACAGAACACAACAGTTAGAAGTCAGAAAAAGCTGAGAAAAATTTCAGTTGTGGTCCAACACAGGTAGCACACTTTGGAGATTATATCCCACCACAGGTTGGAAGGGCTTGGTAAAAACCCAGGTTTTTCTTTCTTTATTTTTTTCTCTTAAACATTTATTTTGAAGTAATAAATAATAAACTCACAGAAAGTTGCAAAGATAGGTCCCATGTAACTTTTACTCAGTTTCTCCTCATGGTTATATCTTGTATAATACCAAAACTAAGATAGTGACATTAGTTCAAGATATGTGTACAGTTCTCTGCCATTTTATCACATGTGTAGATTCTGCAATGAAGATGCAAAACTATCCCATCACCACAAAGAAGACCTCCCTCATGGTATCCCTTATTATCATGCCCAACCTCCCCCCACCATCTCTAACCCCTGGCAATAGCTAAAATGTTCTCAGTCTCTCTAATTTTGTCATTTTGAGATCATTACATATGTGTATGTATGATATGTGAGATTTTTTATAATCATGTTTAACTAATTAATTATTTTATGTGTTTTTATTGGTGCATTATAGTCTCATAATCACAATGAAAACCAAGTGACAGTACCATACATGCACGCAGCACTGGTGCCCCCTGCCTCCCCTCCCCCCAATACAGAGTAATGACATTGATATTGGTATATTCTCATGTGTACACATGCTCAATGGTAGTAATTCCATTAATGAACTTCATTCTTACCCTTTCCCTTCCCTGATTCCACTGAGGCTTTTCCACTATTGTCTGGAGAACCTTTTGTATCCCCATTACTCCCTAGCTCGCATATATTAGAGAAAACATACGACCCTTCTCTTTCTGTGATTGGCTGATCTCACTTAACATAATGCTCTCCAGGTCCTTCCATTTTCTTCTACATGATATTATTTCGTTCTTCTTTATTGTTGAGTAGAATTCCATTGTGCATATTTCCCATAATTTTGTGATCCATTCATCTGTTGATGGACACCTAGGTTGGTTCCATAATTTGGCTATTGTGAATTGTGCTGCTATGAACATGGGTATGCATAAATTGCTGTAGTTTTCTGGTTTCAATCCCTTTAGAATGATACCCAGTAGTGGTATAGCCAGGTCATATGATAGATCCATTCCCAGTTTCCTGAGGAATCCCCACACAGATCTCCATACTGGTTGAACTAGTTTGCACTCCCACCAACAGTGCAGGAGAGTTCCTACTTCCCTACATCCTTGCCAACATTTAGTGTTGTTTGACTTCTTTGTTTTGTTTTTGTTTTTTGCAGTACCAGGGATGGAACCCAGGGGTGTTCTACCTCCGAGCTATACCCCCGGCCCTATTTATTTTGAAACCGGGTCTCACAAAGTTGCGGAGGCCTCACTAAGTAGCTGAGGCTGGTTGTTGTTTAACTTCTTTTTTTTTTTTTTTTTTTTTTT
>PVJS01013426.1:0-42139 GCA_004027185.1 Glis glis | reverse complement strand
TCCATTGAGGTGTTTCCCTCTTCAAGTCTTCCTCCTCCCTCCCATCTCCCTCAGTTAGGGCTCCTCCTTCCCTCCACTAAGCTTTCTCCTCCTTTGTCTGGAGTCCCTTCTATGTCCCAATTGCTTCTTTTTTTTTTTTTTGTGGTACCAGGGATTGAACCCAGGGGCATTCTACCTCCAAGCTACACCCCTGGCCCTATTTGTTTTTTATACTTTATTTTGAAACAGGGTCTCACGAAGTTGCAGAGGGCCTCACTAAGTAGCTGAGGCTGGCTGCGAACCCGGATCCTCTGGTCTCTGCCTCCTAAGTACTAGGATTACAAGCGTGCGCCACCACGCCTGGCCCAGTTTCTTTCTTTATGTCACCCACTAAGACTCAGTTTACTCATCTGAAAATGATTTGTTTGAATGGTGACAGTGGTTTCATTTGAATTCAATATATTATGAATATACTTTAAATCTAAAAGAGAAAGGTCTTACATTTTTCTTTTCATCATCATTCTAGGTACCTGACATAACTAAAATATAATAAAACATGAATCAAACAACTCTGTAGGATGCATTTGAGTATGAATTATTTGATTCTACAAAGACAACCTCATAATTATTTTAAAACTGTTTGAAGTTAGTCAGTGAACTCAAGCAAAAAGCCTGAGGTTTTATTTAATGGCCTTGTCCTCTACTTTTGTCTTCCAGACACACGTATGCCATTGAGTTTTGTTGTAAATGTGGATAAAAAAAGTTATTTTAACTTATAAAAGTGATTAGCAGAGTAAACTTTATATATCAGTACCCTACACAATCTACACTCTGACCTACATGAGGAAGGGAGGAAAGAAGGGCAAGGAAGGAATGCAGGGAGGAGGGAGGGAGGAAGGAAAGCTTGAACAAATATATATGTGAGTTTAGCAAAAGTTGACAAAGTCGTTTTTTGCATTTTTTGATAAATTCACTTTCATTCTTTAAGTGGCAATCAGTAAAATAAATTTAAAATATGTGAACATAAATCTCCATCAATACATACCCTTAGTATGTTTGACCTTCATATTTTTTACCACTAATTGATATATATATATATTTTTTTTGCGGTACTGGGGATTGAACCCAGGGGCGTTCTACCTCCGCGCTACGCTCCCGGCCCTATTTTTTATTCTTTATTTTGAATCTGGGTCTCACGAAGTTGTGGAGGGACTCACTAAGGAGAGAGAGAGAGAGAGAGAGAGAGAGAGAGAGACAGGGAGAGAGAGAGAGCGAGAGAGCTGAGGCTGGCCGCGAACCCGGATCCTCCAGTCTCCGCCTCCCAAAGTACTGGGATTACAAGCGTGCACCACCATGCCCGGCTTGATATTTTTGAAATACAAATTTAGGTGAATGTATTCAAATTATATATCTGGACTCAGAATTAATAACCTGAATATTTATGTTACGGTGGGGTCCAATTAAGTATTTGTAGATGGAAAAAAACTCTCTCCAAACTCAGATTTTATAGACAGAATATAATACTCAGGTATAATTTGGTCTATTCTCAATAAAGAGCTATAATTGGTAGAATTCAAAGGACTAAAGTATATGAATCTTTTTTTTATCTCTAATAGACTGAGATGTGTTTAATTAGGCAATAGTGCAGCTTCTAATATAATCTTTTACAGACACAATTAATCTTCTTGTGATTCACTGTTAAATACCTGTGAGATTATGGAAATACTCCAAGACAGAGCTACAGGTTATCTGTAATGATAACAGAGATGTGAAGATTCCTATTCACACATAGTTTTTCACCTTTTGGGAAATGTTTTTTAAATAGCTATTAATTTTTGATCAAGTAACATCACCACAGAACTCTAGACTACAATTTGGTCTGCTGTAACAGAACACATTGCTTACACAATCCCATTGATTCCATTTGTGATTTACAAGCAAAACTCACACAGCTTAACTCCGCCCATGGGAGCACTGTTCAAGCCTAGATCACAGATACGTTGTCTCAGGGCTTTTGGGTGATTATAATAAAATACCATGGACTAGGTGGCCTATAAATAAGAAGTATATTCCCCACATTCTAGAGGCTGAGGTTGAGATTGAGGTAACAGCAGATTTAGCACCATAAGAGTCCTCATAAGAGCCGGGCGTGGTGGCACACGCTTGTAATCCCAGTACTTGGGAGGCTGAGACCGGAGGATCCGGGTTCGCGGTCAGCCTCAGCTACTTAGTGAGGCCCTCTGCAACTTCATGAGACCCTGTTTCAAAATAAAGAATAAATAATAGGGCTGGGGGTGTAGCTTAGAGGTAGAATGCCCCTGGGTTCAACCCCAGTACCGACAAAAAAGAGTCCTCATAGGTTGCTATCTCATAACCTCTATAGTAAATGGGACAAAAGGTTTCTCTGGAACCCCTTTTATAAAAGTTCTAATACCACTTAGCAGAGATACACTCCAATGACTTAACCATCTCCCAAAGGATGCCTAGTTTAATCACCTTAGGGTTGAGAGTTCTAGCATATGAGATTTGGGAAAGGAATGGAAATATTTTGACCATACCTACTATGTATGTGCTCTTTTCTCAAAACCCAAGAGTTTTACTAGTGGAGTGGAAGGCTCTTGAATCTATGTTCAGATCCATAGCTCCAGATGACTTGTACTAAAATTGAGTCATCTCTTATGGAGTTATTTTAAGCATGTGCAAAATTTAATGTATGAAAGCAATAGTTTTTAGTCACATTTTTGTGTCAAATGAAGAAATAGCTCACAGACTATTATCATCTTCCACATACTATTGATTTGTTATAAGAGAAAAAAATAAATGGGTAGTGGAAAAGTAGATATAATCCTGAGCAGATGATCAAAATTAACACCAGGGCAGATATTCATTACATGCTCATAGAATATCCCGAGAAAGATACAGCATCATTGATTCACTATTCTAGCTGAAAATTCATAATCTCAATCTAATCATGAGGAAATATCAGATAAAAAATGTACAACATAATAATATGGGATATTTCTTTCAAAATTCTAATGAATTACTGGAGTAATACTCTACATTAAAAAAATACTGAATAGGCATGGCAATTTAACTCAATATTTGGTCTTTGACTGGGTCCTATACTGGAGAATAAAAATATTATAAAGGAAATGTAGGGTCAATTGAAAAAAGTAAAAGAAAGATGATGAAATACTCGAAATTATATCAATGTAAAATCACTAAGTGATAATTGCATGTAATTGAGGCAGGGCAGAGCACCTAGGAACAGGAACGGTTAAAAGCAGCCATCTGTATAAAGAACAAAAACAGGGAAGGTTAATAAGATATAAAGGTAACAATAACCAATCAAGGGCTATGGAAATTAAAATGAAATTTCAGCCACTTTTGTGGGCTGCATTCTGAGGTTAACCTGTGTAAACAAGAATGGGGGAGGTGAGCAGACATGTGACACCAGGAGATTAGAGTCCACCAGCCCAAGGGATAACAATTCAAATTAAGGATTGAAACCAGGCAAAAGACATTGAGTCCCCAAGACCCAATTCTGACCAATTCTAAAAAAGCAGATGGGGAATCTCAATAAGGTATAAAAGCTCACCTCCCAAGAACTCCAATGATTATTCTCTTTGGGGGACCCCTTCCCCTTTGTGGAGGGAGCTATTTTTTTCCTATCTTTCCTTGGATTACAAATAAGCTTTCATATTTCTGTATCATTTATTAGTGCTTGGACTTCATTCATCAAAATCCACTGGACATGGCATTATTTCTACTACTGCTTTCTTTATGACTTTGTCTGACCCCCCCTTCCCTAATCACCCCCAGTCATTCACCTGGAGTCTCTGCTCATCTAGCTGATGTGGCCCTTATTTCCGCATGTCTCTCTAGCTTCCACATATAAGAGAGAACATACATCTACCTGTTCTTTTTTCAGAAAAATTTGCCTTGCTTCTAATGTCATGAAACATCCTCCCATTTTATTTTCTTCTAGAGTTGTTACTGTGCATATATCTATAGCCCAAATGCAAATGGTTTTGGGAAATGTGAAAGAAGGGAACGATTTCTTAGAATTGACTACTTTGCTACTAAGTTTACTACAGGATCCCATCTGGTGCCTCTTCTGAATTGATCTGTCCTGTTATTATGTTTCTTGTCTAGCAGGGGCAATAGCACAATACTAGTTAAGTTTATGAAAGAAAACGTGAACTTTGAGGAAAGTACACCTCCCTGCCCAGGCCTAATATTGCTTCCTCCTAAAGTATGAAAGGAAAATGTTACTGAGCCTCTGGGCTCAGCTAATCTTCTCTCCAGGAAAAAATAAACTTCAAGCATAAAGTTAGTTTGAGCCAAACCATATAAATATGCATTGAATCAGATAGAAAGCCTGGGAGCTGAGTAATGAGGTCAGAAGGAGGTTTGTAACAATAATGAGAATATAAATTCAAAAAAATGGGAACATTATGAAGGGGTCACCTCAGACCCTTCCTGTGGCTTCTGTGTAGAGTTTAATTTGACATCATAATCTTTCATCCAAGCATGGGTGTTACTTTGATATGGTTGGTTAGACTCATAATCAGACAAATTCCCATGCTAAAATGGACATTTATTCTTCCCCCACTTCATTGAAAATTTTGCATGTGTTCATTTATGCCACACTTAACACAGCATGCCTTCATCTAGTTCTTAATAGTTTCGGTTTAAAATTTTGCCTTTCTTGATGTGATTAATATCACATGGCTCCTTTCTTATTCAAATAATCTGAGCCCTTTCTGCATGGCCACAGCATCTCTTTGTCTTTCCATTTAACCCACCGTCCCCATAGGCTTCATATTCTTAACCTGTCTAGAGCTTTACCTGAGGGCAATGGCATGAACATCAGCAAACTGAACTGCCTTGACCACCTCAACTCCCCGAGGTTCAGAGCAAGATTTCCTTTTCCTCTTGACTATTTTCACCACTTGAGTTCTTGCTGGGAGTCTCTTCATTAAACATTTTATATCCTTAGAGGCCATTCCAACTGCCTTCTGATAGCCAAGTGGAGTTCATAATGACATAATTCTTTTTGGGGTAACATAAAATATCTACACACCAATTTTTTTAAACTGCAAATTATTTAAACCAATGAACTTGCTCTGGGAATACTGAACACCAAGTTATAATACAGGAGTTAGAGACTCTATCGAAACCTACATAGAGTGCTTTGAATTTCAAACCAGATCACAGCAGCCAAGATATTTCTGCCCTTAGTCAGACTGGCTGTTTTAATCAATACTTAAGAGCACATATAGCTGGGCGTGGTGGCACATGCTTGTAATCCCAGTACTTGGGAGGCTGAGACTGGAGGATCAGCTACTTAGTGAGGCCCTCCACAAATTAGTGAGACCCTGTTTCAAAATAAAGAACAAAATAAATAGGGTTGGGGGCATAATTCGGAGGTAGAATGCCCCTGGGTTCAATCCCCAATACCCCCCCCAAAAGGACACATATATGTTAGGTTCTCATCTAGGGACTTTAAAAATCAACTAACTTCATCTCCTTAATAAACCTATGATGTAGGTTTTTCTGTGGTTCATGACTTATACACAAAATGATATTAAGTTAAATAATTTAATAACTTGTCCAAGGTGGCACACGGGGAACATGGTGAAGCTGGAATCTGAATCCAGGAAGTCTGCCTCCTTACCTCATTACTCTGAAACCGCTTGGCTGATTTTGAAGCTGACTCTATTAAAGAATTAGGGGCTGGCTTTGCAAGCAAACCTGACCCTCTTTTATTCACTGACCTTTGGTGCCAATCCTTATAGTGAGGATCTACTTTTGTAACCTTTCATTCGCTATTCTAGAAACAAAGTCTTAAGTTGCTTTTGTTTCTCATTTATACTCTATCTTAAAGAGAACAAAGTCCTCTTTCTTGACCTCCAGGCTGCAACAGAGACCCTACTTTCTGCTGTCAGGCATCACTGATGTAACCTGTATATGGATCCAAGGCCCAAGCATACACTTTTTTTTTTTTTTTGCAGTACCAGGGATTGAACCCAGGGGTGTTCTACCTCTGCACTACACCCCCGGCCCTATTTTTTTTATAATTTATTTTGAAACCGGGTCTCACGAAGTTGCAGAGGGCCTCACTAAGTAGAAAGAGAGAGAGACAGGGGGAGAGAGAGAGAGAAAGAGAGAGAGAGCGAGCTAAGGCTGGCCGCGAACCCGGATCCTCCAGTCTCCGCCTCCCAAAGTACTGGGATTACAAGCGTGCGCCACCACGCGTGGCTCCAAGCATACACTTTTGATCAGGTTCATTTTCAGGATGCCCAAATTTATGATTTTCTGTGCTTCTTTTACTTTAACTGCTCACCTGGGTGTTATTAGTCTTCTCCCTCCATAATACTTAAACATCCCCCCCAGACCTTCATTCTCTGCATGCAGGCAGAGCAGTTATATTACTTAGGGAATGGGAGAGTGTTGGGAGCCAGAAGAACAAGACACTTTAATTCTAATATTTAACTTTCCATTTAGTGAATGTCCTTGACTATGTTACTTAATCTAATTCTCAGAACCTTGGCTTTTCTATTTATAAAATCCAGACCAAAAGTTATGTGCTCTTAAACGAACATCTTCTCAAAACCACCCCCCACCCTATCCTGCAGTCCTTAATAACCACCATGCTACTTTCTACTTCCAAATTGAACTTTTACTGATTCTACACATAAGTGCATTCATAATGAGGTATTTGTCTTTCTGTGCAAGAGATAAATTGCCCAACATAGTGACTAAATATATAACAATATATTGTATTCTTGAAAATTGCTAAGAGAGTAGATTATGAGTATTCTCATTATAAAAACTGATAAATATGAGACATAATTAATGCATATGCGAATTAGCTCCATTGAACTATATCATAATGTGTGTGTGTGTGTGTGTGTGTGTGTGTGTGTGTGTTTCAAAAGATGTTGCACAGGATAAGTATATACAAACTTACTAGACGTTTTCTATACTCTTTTATTCTCTACTTCTTAAAAGACTATTAACTGACCACTAAGATGTCATATCCTCCTCTATATTGCTATCAAATAGTAACCAGATCATTCTGCTTCATTGAAGAGGATATCCAAAGGCTCACAAATACTGTTATAATTTCACTTAATTCCTGGGAATATTAATTTACACTCCAGATGATCTTTCCAATGATCATGCTTAAGCTCATCTCTTCTAACGATTGTGCCCTCCACTCTGCCTCCGACATGGCCTGCACTGGTTATTAGCTATCCTATCAATCTGTTCATTATCTTACATCCTATTATATCACTGGACTCTCGTTTTTCAACCTTCCCCCTCCAAGATCCTGAGTCCAACCATCCATGATTCTATCTGAACCTTGTTTGTAGTCTTTTGCATTCTTGCTATCCTCAGTATTTCTTTATTCAGCTCAAAATCCAAGATAAATCATATTAATGCTTTCATTAAACATGTCTTGCCGGGCGTGGTGGCACATGCTTGTAATCCCAGTACTTGGGAGGCGGAGACTGGAGGATCCGGGTTCAAGGCCAGCCTCAGCTACTTAGTGAGGCCCTCCACAACTTCCTGAGACCCGGTTTCAAAATAAAGGATAAAAAATAGGGCCGGGGGTGTAGCTCGGAGGTAGAATGACCCTGGATTCAATCCCCGGTACCGCAAACAAACAAACAAACAAAAAACATGTCTTATAACTTTCTTGAACTTCCCCCCCTCAATGAATCCAAATTTCCTGCCAAAACCACAATTTTGATTAGGTACAGGTTCTACATTCCGTTCTTATAGCTAGATAGGTTCCTGCATGTGGGGGGAAAAAACACAACCACATCAGTTGTTCTCACTTTAAATTCAAGACCACAGGCTTCGGGTAATACTTTAATGCTTCCAGGAATTCAATCTGTATGCACCTAACCCATTCACTCTCTCCTGTGTGTATATATAGGCAAATGTGTGTTATTGTCTCAAGAAACACATCATGGAATACTGTTAAGTGAAGAAAGTATGTCACAAAACTAAATAAACTTATTAGCTCGTGTGTCATTTCTGTTGATGTGAGACAAAGTCATTTTACTTTTATTACTTGTATTGGTGCATTATAATCTCACATCATAATGTAGTTCATAGTGAAACGGACATACATGCACACAGCACCTTTTTAGCTTTCCCTCCGGCTCCCTCCCCACTCCCCTTTCCCCATAAATGATATTGAGATTGGCATTGAATTCTCATATATGTACATAATGTCAATGGAAGTGTCTTCTTCACTAATTCTCTCCCCCTGACCCCATCCTCCCCTAGACCACCTCCTTGTTCCACTGGGGTTTCTTCTCCATTATCGAAAGTCCCTCTTGTGTTTTGATTCCTCCCTAGCTTCCACATATGAGAGAAAACATATGACCCTTCACTTTCTGTGACTGGTTAATCTCATTTAACGTAATGGTCTCCAGGTCCATCCATTTTAATGCAAATGACATAATTTTGCTATTTATTTCTGAGTAGAATCCCATTATGTGTATACCCTGTAATTTTGTAATTGATTCATCTCTTGATGGACACCTAGGTTTGTTCCATAATTTGGCTATTATGAATTGTGCTGCTATAAGTCAGGTGTGGTGGTACATGCCTGTAATTCCAGTACTCGGGAGGCTAAAATAGGAGGATTGCAAGTTTGAGGACAGCCTCAGCAAGTAGTGAAACTCTCAGCAACCTAGCAAAACCCTGTTTCAAAATAAAAATAAAATGGGTCTGGGATGTAACTCAGAGGTAGAATGTCCCCAGATTCAATCCTCAGAACCACAACAAAAGAAAAAAAGTGTTGCTATAAACATGGATATAGATGTACTACTATAATAATCTGATTTCAATCCCTTTGGAAAGATATCCAAGAGTGGTATAGCTGGATCATATGGTGGATCCATTCCCAGTTTTCTGAGGAATCGCCACACTTATCTCCACAGCAGCTGCACTAATTTTCATTCCCACCAACAGTGTAGAAGAGTTCCTATTTCCCCACATCCTTGCCAGAATTTATTGTTTGGCTTCTTGATGACTGCCATTCTGATTGGAGTTAGAAGGAATCTCAGTGTCGTTTTGATTTGCGTCTCCCTGACTGCTAATGATGTTGAACATTTTTTCATGTATTTTTTGGCCATTTGTATTTCTTCGTTTGTGAAGTGTCTAGTTCAATTACCCATTTCTTGATTGAGTTATATGGTTTTTGGTTTTGGTGCTAAGTCTTTTAAATACTTTATATATTCTAGATATTAGTCTTCTATTAGCGGAATAGTTGGCGAAGATCTCCCATTCTGGCGACTCTCTTTAGACTCCTGATGGTTTCCTTTGATGAGCAGAAACTTTTTAGTTTAATGCCACCCCATTTATTCTTGTTTTAATTTCCTGAGCTTTGGGGGTCTTAATGAAGAAGTTTCTACCTGCGCTTATATGTGGAGTATTGGACCTACGCCCTCCTCTAGTCATTTAAATCTGAGTTTCATTTTGTTTTAAATGTGTATAAGTGGCAGAGCACTTGCCTCGCATGTATGAGGTACTAGCATCACTTACTATCTCCCCAACCCACAAAATAATTAATATTTATTTAAGTTAACTATCTTTTTGTAAAGTAGAGAATAAAAGATTGTCTAACATTGTTTAGTAAGATTGCATCTATTTATCCTGTGCCACATATTTTGAAATATATATACATTATAGAATGGTTCAATGGAACTAATTAGCATATGCATTATGTCACATATTTACTGATTTCATAATGATAATACTTACTACCTACTCACACATGCTAGTGTCTACCCTATAACATCATTTAGTATCTACCCAGTCCACAAAATAAACACACAAAATAAAATAATATTTTTAAAATTAATAAAATAACACTTTATTATGATTTTAAAAATAAATAAAATAATATATTTTAATAAATATTGATTAAATGAATATTAGAATAAATAAAATAACACTATTATATTATTATTTTAAAAATAAGTAAAATAATATATTTTAATAAATATTGATTAAATGAATATTGGAATAAATAAAATAACACTATTATATTATTATTTTAAAAATAAGTAAAATAATATATTTTAATAAATATTGATTAAATGAATATTAGAATAAATAAAATAACACTATTATATTATTATTTTAAAAATAAGTAAAATAATATATTTTAATAAATATTGATTAAATGAATATTTAAAATTAAATATTTTAAAAAATATCACTTTAGAGTGTGAATGACTTGAATAAAATAAATGCATGGACTGGTAAAAGGATACACAAAGTCTATGTATCTCTGATACTGGTATCTCTGATACTGTATGAAAATACCTACTAATTAAAGCATTCCTCTAGCTCTATCCTCTACAACGAAATAGGTTCCTGATTGCTAGGATAGGGCTTTTAGTGAGAGTGAATGGATTAATGTTTCTCTTGTCTGAAAAATGGGAGATATGTAAAAATAGAATAAAATGATGCCTGCAGACAATGGCCCTTTTGTCCTCTCTCCTATGTCTGATGTCTTTCTATGTTTAAATCTTGGATAAGCAGCAAGATATAGGAATATGTTTGTGTCCAATAAGGAAGAATTATTTTCTTCTAAGCGATTCCTTTAAATTTCGTCACTGACTTGCATTGTCTTGATCCTGATTTCTTTGTGCCCCTCCTTCCTCCACAGGCTCCCAAGCATCATCCTAAACTCACCCTAGTGGCCATTATTGTTTTCCTGCCATTCAAAGCAATCCAATACCTTCACAATGAATAAAATTTTGGAGTCATAATGTTACGTATTTCAGAAAGGTTTAGATTTTAAATGAACAGAAAATTCTGAAGGAGTAAAGTTCTTTGAACTTCAGGTACCTATGGACAAAGCTTTATCTTTTAAATGTAAGCTTATGATTTTACCAAGCTGTTATTAATATATACAAGAGGTTGAGAAGTATAGGTGTTTGCTAATCCAGACTTGCATGTTACTTAACAAAGGCTCTATTTACCTCCTTCAGTGTAGAATAATCTAACTCAGTTATTGCGTGTTATTTGTAAACTGTCACCAGTTTTGAACCCTGTGAACTTCAAAGCACCAATAATCCCTTTCTGAGCTGTCTTTCACTTAGATGTTGTAGACCCACATTCTCCCACTCAATATTGCTCCTCAGGTAAGATGATCAATCATTTTTTCTCAAGGTGTTCTGGGAACTTGAAACTGTCAGTGGTAGAGCAGAAATAGTCTCAGGTATGCCAAGAATGGCCCAAGTGTACCAGGATGAACTGGTCACTAATTTTCTTCAGGATATGTATATGTATTTTGAATTTTGTGCTTAGAATTATCAAGATGTATGATTACAATGCACCAATATAAAATAATAATTAAAAAAGTATTATATATATGAACACAGGGTTTGCCTAGTAATTTTGAAGAGGAGAAAAAAAGTGACCAGTATTTCAGGCATTTCTTCCCTGAGCTAGTCTCTAACACTGACCATAACAAAGGACATTTATTGATGGTTTTGTGATGGAGTGATTTTGTTCTCTCCAAATACATTTCAAAATTGTGGAATGTTTTCTCATATCCTTACTTGCTTGGGATTTTCTTCTGAGGGTTTACACCAACCTTTCTGATTCTATTTATATTTTTGGTCTGGACCTCTGATAGACTTGTGATAGGGCAAAACAAAAGAAAGTCAAGAGCCTAGGCTTTGGGAACATAGGTTTGGGTAATGAATCCTGTAACTTATTTTTGTCAGACTGTGTGACTCTGTATGAGAGTCCATCTACCTGAACTTGAATTCTCTTGTATCAATATTTTTCTATGAGAAAGTAAACCACAAATGTTCATTAGACAAAGTATGCTTTTCAAAAGGAAACTTTAATTCCAGTGTATTTCTGTTGTAAATTTAAGAATTTCAAATTTTCAGTGTCAAAATATATATTTACAATTTCAGGTGGGGTGCATAGCAATTCATCCCATTAAATTTAATGATATCAGGATTTACCATTTCAATGTAAGAATTTAATAATGAAGACTGAAGCCTCAAAGGTAGACATGAGTAATAAAGCAAACTTGCCACTCATAAGTCTACGTGTAATGACCCAAGTTTAACTTTCCCAAAGCCATGAGGTCACTTTAAGAAATTGTGATGCTCTTGTGCAATAGTAATTCTAGATAATAGGTTTCACTGGAAGAATTATTATAATATTCCCAATGTTCGGTAATTTTGCTCTTACCATCTTTTTCTCATTTGATAAATCTTCCTTTTACTTCCTCTAATTTGATCCACTGGTTGGTCTAGTTTCCAAGCTTTCAAACTTTCTTAACTCCAATAATTCATTGATAACTAAATGCCTTCATTTCAGCCTCTCTCTCTCTCTTACACACACACACACACACACACACACGCACACACAACCCTAGTAATGTATTCCTAGATAATATTAATAAGATTTGAACTAATCCCTAAGCTATTCTGATACAAAATCATTCTGATGATTGCTTCATTTAGTTTTTCCCATTGTTTTCTTTTTTATGTGCCGTACTGGGGATTGAACCCAGGGGCATTTTACCTCCTAGCTACACCCCCAGCCCTATTTTTTATTCTTTTATTTTGAAACAGGGTCTCACGAAGTTGCGGAGGGCCTCACTAGGTAGCTTAGGCTGACTGCGAACTCGGATCCTCCTGTCTCAGCCTCCCAAATACTGGGATTACAAGCGTGTGCCATTATGCCTGGCTAGTTTTTTCCACTGTTTTCTAAATGTGTCTTTTTATTATGGTCCCACTTCAATATTTTCTGGCAACCCAGTTCGAAAATAATGTGCATCAAATTTAAAAACATTAGAAAGGTATTAAAAAATGAAGTCACTGAACTGTCAAATTGTTACTTCTTTTATCCCCATTTTGTTCATAGGGCTGCAAATTCCAAATTGTATACATTACAGTTTATTTGGAATATGTTTCACAGTTATGATCATTTAAGTTCAAAATACTACTTGTAGTAGCATTTAAACTTAGAAGGTGAGTTTTTTGTAAAAAAAATTAATCACAGAGGAAAAATGCTATCATTAGAAATACCATGTCCTCTTTTTGTGATTCACAATGTTATTGGTGAAATAGTGTCTGAACTGACCGGAAGCAATGCACTCATTTCCCAACATGAAAAGAATGTGTTGACAAAAAATGTACAATGGTCTGAAATTCAACTGACTTTTCAATTTCACTTTTGAAAATAATTCACTTTGGGCTATAAACTGTTTTTTTTTTCTTTTTTTAAGGGCAGAGCCCTTGATTGCTCACTTAGCAAGTACTCTTAGCCAATTTAGCCATGAGCACTTTTTAAATAATTCATATTTCTTTATATGTACAAATCCCTTGCCTATGTTTAGAAGGGAAATTTGGGATTGTCACAACATTAAAATTTCACATGATTGCTTATCACAGAATAACCACTTTCAAGCCACCAACTTGCCTCATTGTTCACTATTATTTTATCAATTTTAATTTGGAAAAATCATTTCACAAATATTTACTTATTTCAACATATTGTTATATTTCTTCATTATAGTATAAATTTTATTCTATTAGGGATTAAGCAATGAGATAAGTTTATAATAGTGACTATTACTGAAATTGTCTTGTGTTGATAAGCCATAATCGAGGAAGGAGTTAGTGATAAAAAGAGAATAAGGAGGGAGCCAAGGACATGGTGTAGAGGGAAGCTACACTTTCCAGCTTCTCCATAGCATGGAATCGAAGCAGCTCAAGTTCTGCTACTTAGCAAGGTGGGTGAGTGACTGAGGGAATTCGCTGAAATTCAACACTGGACAGTTGGAGACTCAGAGAGACACAGAAATTCTGGTCTTTCAAACAGAGGACTAGAAAGAGAACAGTGGTATCCAGCCTGTGACTGTGGCAGAGTTGCCTGGGCACTGTGGGGTCTGTGGGGGTTACAAAATAGGAAAGGGAGAGAATCACAGTGACAAATTGCACATGTAAATAGCAGCCCAGACTCTCCTGATTTGGAGGCTGCACAGTGAGCTGGTATCTGAGAAGTGTTCTGTGTTTTTTGCCCTGTGAGCAGAGAGTTGAGAGAAGTCTTGAACTTGTAGACATCATGCCTGAGATTGCCACCATGGGAACCCTGGAGAGTATAGCAAATATTCCATGCTGTCCCAGCAAGCACCTACCATGTGGCCCAGGTGGAATAGCACTGAATTGGGCATAGAGAAGAGATTGTGTCCGGGGGGATTCAGGTCAGGGGTACAGATGGGAAGGCAACTTGCTTTCCCTTTGAGTTTGGTGGCTCCTGTAGCCAGCTGAAGAGCATTGGGAAACCAGCTAGGCATTCAAGTTTACTTGCAGAGACTGTGCCTTGGAAGGCTATCGTCATTGGGAGTGGAGTGCTTGGAACCTGCCATGGTATTTGGTCACCCCACCCTATGAATAGAATGCTTGGGAGTTACCTGAGATATAGATGGGCATCAGAGTTCAGGATGGATCCAGCCCTAGGGATGAGTTGATGTAATATCTCAAGAGTATATTCTACCCAACAAAGATCCAATCAGAGTTAGGCACCAGCCACCAGGACTTCCCATTTAGAACTCTGCATTGTCCCTGCCCTGGAATTTCATGGATCTAATCTGTCCATAGTAAACTCCAGTAGATGGTATTTCCAGTTCCATGTTGCCTCATACTAGACATCAGGGAAGCTGAGAGCCATTGCAATCAGCTTCAGTCTCAGGTCATCCTAGGCTGCAGCATGAGGAGCAACATGAAATAAGGAAGTGGTTCATTATTCCCAGCCCTTGCTTTCTCTAAGAGGTACATAGCCTGAGAAGAAATGGAAAGAAGTTCCGACTGGTATAGGTTGTGAATATCCATTCTTCACAGTTTTAAGCAACTCAGCAAACAATTCTTTCATTTTTCATTAAAAATGTTTTATTGTTATGTTTTCTGATTTATGTTTACTTGGAAACAGGGTCTCGCTAAGTTACTGAGAGCCTCACTAAGTTACTGAGGCTGGCTACGAATCTGCGATCCTCCTGTCTCAGCCTCCCAAGTGCTGGGATTATAGGTGTATGCCACCACGCCTGGCTACCATATTTTAAAGCTACTGAGTTCAAATACATTCTCCCCCAAACATTCATGCTATTGTGGTTGTTATTATTGTGGATGTCATAGTTGGTATCTAGACTTTAATGCTGTATCTTGTTCGCTGTTTGTTACTGTTGTTCATTCTCCTCTTCTCTAAGGTGCTGGAGATCTAACATACCAATTAGAGTTCATAGGATAGATTTTCTGCTGTTGTGCTATACCCTAACTCCAAGAAGAAACAATGCAGCTTGTTGCACACCCAATTCCATTCAAATTTTGTCAATATTTTAACAAAGAATTGGAGAGAAAATATGATGCTAATGATGAGGTCCCAAGTAGGAAGAGCTAGGTGGGTCCGAAGACCACACATGGGTATCCACTCCTACAGCAAGAGCAGAGAGAAATAACACAGAGACTGTGGACACCATTTCTACAAAAGGTCATTTCTATGATCTTTTAGGATGCATAGAATTAAGAAAATTAGAGAAGTAATTACAGAGGGTATACTCATAAACCCTGTTATTGGCAACAGTTTCCTGATCTAGGAGAAGAACCTCATTCTTGTGAAACTTACAGAGAAGGTGGGATTCTCAAGATCTGATACAATACACATTGTGTCAAAGTATACTAGTCATCATAAAAAAATTAGCAGGGAAACTATACTACAAAACTTACTTAAAAATATATTCAATAATTCACAACAACTTCATATCTCAGGACGCATCATCAAGAAAAGGCTGTGCTCTAAAAATTCTCACACAGGGAAGTAGAAGGAAATTCAATCTAACAGACTAACAAATCTCAGCATAGTAATACAATAAATATGAAAAAAAACTAATGTGGCACTTCCTGAGATTCATAACTAGCTAGCAACTGACTCCAAAGATATGAAATTAGATGAAATACCAGATAAAAATTTCAAAAGAATGATTCTTAGAAAATCAATGAATTCTAATAGTAAAAAGAAAAAATTGATTGATCTAAGGAATACAGTAAATCCATGAATGAGATATTCAATAATGATATAGAGATTAAAAAGAACTAAACAGAGGTCTTGGAAATGAAAAGCACAAGTCAAATGAAATTGATCAAATTCTTATGTGCATGTACAAATATGCCACAATAAAACACTATTCTGTATAATTATTATGCACCAAAAAATTCAGTTGAAATACTCACCAATAGATTATATTAAGCTGAAGACAGAATATCAGGACTAGACATCTAGATGTTTGAACTTAAAAATTTAGAGAGTAATAAGGGGAAAAAAACTAAAATCAGAATATATGAGAACATGAGACAACATTAAAAAAAAACCTAACTTAAGCATCATAGGCCTTGAGTAAGGAGCAGAACTACAGGCTAATGAAATACAGTTAATCAATTCAGGAAAACAATAGCAGAAAACTTCCCAAACCTCAGAAACCAGATGGACATTCATATATTGGAGTCAGTTGGAACTCCTAATACATAGGACCAGAAAAAAAACTCCATAATATGTTATACTTAAAATGCCAAAAATCCAGAACAAAGAATTTCAAAGCTGTAGGAGTTAAAATCCAAGGCAAACCATATAGAGCAATAGCAGATATCTAAGCAGAAACTCTAAAGGCCAGGAAGTCTTGTGCCAATGTATTTCAATCCTTGAAAGAAAATAACTGTCAACCAAGATTGCTATATATAGCAAAGCTATCCTTCAAAATTGAAGGAGAAATAAAAACCTTCCAAAATAAGCATTAACTAGAGGAATTCATAACCAATAAGCAAGCATTGAAGAAGATACTCAACGGAAACCTAAATCCAGAAGAAGAGAAAAACAACCATTCACAGACATAAAGTGAAAGGATGGAAAATGCCACTATCCAGAATAGCCATAGAAATTCTAAACAAAAAGAGCAATACTGCAGTTATCAGGATATCTGTTTTCCAATTATACTACAATGCCATGGTAACAAAAACAACATGGTACTGGCAAAAACAGACACATAGACCAATGGAATAGAACAAAAAACTATGGAGACAAACCTACACAAACATTAGAGTCATAGTCATCTAATTTTTGACAAAGGTGCCAAATACATACATTGGAGTAAAGATAGTCTCTTTAACAAATGGTGCTGAGAAAACTGAATAACAGTATGTAGAAGAATCAAACTAAATCCCCTCTTACCCTGTACAGAAATCAACTCAAAATGGGTCAAAGAGCTAGGATATATATATACAAAATGATGATGCCTTTTCAATATTAGAGATATGTTCTTTTTAATTTATACATTGGTACAGAGGGGTCATTTGTCAGTATTAGTTTCCTAAGAAAGCATTTCTTCAGGAATTTAATCGCTTGTGAATACTAACATGTAAACTTTAGATGTACAAAATCTACCAATCTGAAACTAAAAATGTGGATAATAGAATACAAACAATACTTGCAATACATATGGTAAATAATGAAAGAATAACTATAATTTAACAAATATCTTGAAAAATTAGGAAAAATGGCAAAGCAAAAGAAAAATAGGGGAAATAAAAGTAGGAAATCATAGAAACAGAGAGAAACATAGCCTTTAAAAGCTGTGTGGCTCTTTTCTAGAAATCAGAAATGTGAAAATTAAGAAAAAATGATTTAAGAAAAAAATGGGATTTGTTAATCCCATTATCGATTAACAAATGATTAGACTGATAAATCCATTGTTTGTTGAGATTTGGGGGCGGGGGGCATGCTATTTTCATGCATTGCTACTGAAATGTATGTTGTCAAGTATATTTTACCAATCTTTGGACAACATTATTGCTATAGTTAACAAAGTAATTTCCATGCTTAAAAATGAATTATACAAAATGGGAATTGAGGAAGGGAACAGTTCAAATAAAGTTACATAAAGACAAGAAGGTTTCACTACCAGTCTCTCTAACATGTAAAAGGAGAGGGAGTATGTGAAGGGAAATACAGCCAGTGAAGTATGCACGTATGTTTGTATCACTTTGAATCTCACTATGACATGTAATTGTGTTGTACAAATAAAAGTATAAGAAGAAATTTTCCACAAAAATAAGTATTTAAAAGAGTAGATTTCAGCATTTTTTGAGTGGTGAATTGTATGAATTATAGATATTAATCATTAACAGGGAACCATCCAGTAAACTGTACTCTAGCCAATCATAGATTACTATGTGTTCATTATAGAGTTTTCCTAGTTACTCCTAAAGGAATTTCTAGAACCATGGTTAAACCAGAAAAACAAATGGGCACTCTATTATGTGGTAGTATTTAAATAAATAATACTGTCTTGAAAAATGTTTTACCTTTGATATGTGGAGTATGTGAGATGAGGGAGTTCATGAGATGGGAGAGAAGAAGGTGCAACTAAAAAAATCAGTATCGATAAATAAAACAGTACTTGCAATAAAAAACACCAAGCATAATATGATACTATTTAAAGTCCTATACTTGGCTATGAATCTATGCTTATACACATTTATTAAAGAAGTATTACCAAAACTATGTTAATATTTATCTCTAAGTATAGGAAATTTTAGTGAACTTTTACATTCTTCCTCAATTATCTGCCTTGACTTGAAATTTTGCAATGATTAACTTGTATTATTTATATAATCAAAAAATTATCTATTTAAGTTTTATAAAAAATATTGCTTCGAAGATATATTTTTCAATCATTCTGACTCTGTGGGTAATTTGTTTTTTCCTAATGTGTTAGCAATGGGATATGCAAACATAATTATATAGATGTGGAAACTATCTCTCAAAATATACTCAGTCTCATGATTGCCTTTTTTCTTTCTCTTTTTGTAGTGAGGAAAGAAGACAGTGTCCTGCTGAACAAAAAATAAACCATTTCCATAACATTCCTTCCCTTAAAAACTAGCTAAATTGATGTAGTTTTAGTGTCCTGATGTCTTTTAACAGGATATACGCCTACATAGCTGTTGGTAATTAAAATTTGTGTGCATTTTTTTTCTTCAGACATTAAAGACTGCGGATTTAGTCAAATTCCAAGGGGAAGATTAGCTAATTCACATTTGAAAGGCAGCTCTCTCCCTGGCTGGACTATAAACTCATGTGAATTGTAGACATGTCTTTTGCAGCACCTCAGGAGAATGTTCTTTTCATAGAATACAAGGAACAGTCTGGGGAGCCAGTCCAGCTTTCCAGAATGATCCTACAGGACCAAAGAAGTGATTAGTTGGAGACAAAGTGAGTGACCATGTATGTCAAAGCTACCATTGCAATCCTTGTAATTAAAGCTTTCATCGTTTTTCTTTTATTACTGGCCTGAAGTCATTTTCATAAAGTCTTATTTTTTTTGTATTCTAAGTACCTAATCCTGGGCCAGGTACTTGTAGACATGAAACCCACATGGAAGTAATTATCTGAATCATTCTTGTGTTTCTGTGAATTCTATTGATTTTTTAAATAAACATGAGTGTGTGATTGCAATTATTTTATATAATTTCACTATTTTTTCCATCCTTATGTTCAGGTCAAGATTGGGTACATAAAACAAATGTATTTAGAGGGGAAAATGTATATTGAATTTTGAAACAACTAGTAATGACATTTTTCGCTCTCCCACATCAAATAACATGTGTTTGGAACATTGGGGACCCCCAACAATGAATCATTTTAAACGTCTTTGGGGAATTCAAAGCATTGGAAATGTTGACATCAAATGGAAAACATGATTAAAAACATGATTGCCTTTAAATCCAGCTACTTTATTTTGAAGTGTATCTTATAAAATAATTGTGCTAATTTTTCTCTACTTTTGAAAATAAGTGGATATATTATCCAAATATTTTGTTATCAAAATATTTTTGTGCACACACCTCCAAATTCTTTTAAGGCTTTAATGAAGATATTAAACTGTACCAGAATTCATAGAAACCCTGGAAGCACCAATTCTGCCTTGTATTATTTGACATTTTATCATGATGATTGATTTATTCACTGCCCTCTGGCCTTTTTTCTGTAGCCTGGCAAGCCCTTTTCCTCTCTTCAACAACACATTCTAAACTAAGCTCTTTCAAATTAACTTGTGGAAATGAAATTCCATGGAAAATGTTTACTAAAGGTCACATATATGAGATGTTCTGGAATTCCTTCCTCTATTAATTTGGATTTCTTTTGAACAAAATTGGGTTAGGATGATTTCTGCATAAAACAAATATGTGCTTGCTGCTCATAATGACACATTTAACTAAGCTCTATTATATTATAGCACAAGTATTAGACCATCAGATACATGAAACGCTAAACTCCAGAGATGTCATCAGTTTTGCGAAAATCGGTCTCATATTTATTTCATTAGGTGTTATATCCATATGTAAATTTTCCCAAGAAGATTTAGAAATTTGCTTGGTTTTATGGAAAAGAGGGCTTCCCGAAAATGGTTCACATTTAATGAACCTGTCATTGTAGTCTGAGGGCATTGCTTGTTTTAGATGCACTTGCTCTGATAACCCCAGAAAGGTGTACCCCCTTAGCCACCCAGAGGGTCTAAAGTGAAGAGAGATTGACATTCGCTAGATACCTTCATTGGTATAGTTCCCAGGTTTTGAATAAAGACTCAGACCTGCTTCATTAAATATGTTAGTCCCTTGGGTTAAAAAAAAAAAAGAAAAGAAAAAGTCATCTGAAGAAATACATATTATCTGAGAGAAAGAAATCATGAGGGATTTCAGCACCCTCTGCTTATTTGTTATCTCCCTCATTAATGCAGCTTCAGTTTCTTAGGTAAAAACAAGATCTAGTGAAACCATGATGAATGCTGCCTCTGTACCCATAGGAAGAAGTGTTCTATGAGAACCTGGGTTGTAATTAATGTTTTAAAAGAACAGTTCTCCTAAATTGTAGCTCTGCTATAATCAGTGGTTCTCCCACATTACCCCACAAAAGGCATGCATTTCTATGATTCAATTAACCTTTTACCTTTTCTTGGAATTTCATCTCTTCCTTCTCCTGCAATCAAATCTCCCTCGAATCCTTCAAGGCTCTGTTGCAGTCTGAACTTCACACAAGCCTTACCCTTATAATCTTTCCCTTCTTATGATCATCAACCCTTACTCATTATTTTTTTCATACAATGCAATTTAATTGCATTTGTCTTTGAATTGTTCATTTTGAATAGTTTGAAGGCTTCTTCCCAGTTAGATCTTAAGTTAATTTAGAGAATGGCTTTGTCTATTACAGGACTTATGTGCCAAGTCAGGGCTCCATAATGCTTTAGATAAAGTGCAAGTCCCATAATTAGATGGTCCCATTTAAATCCTGAATATGTTCATCTCCAGCCAGCTATGTGAGGTTGGACAAGGCATTAATTTCTTTGTTCCTCATAAGCACAGTTAATGATAACTCTTGCTGCTTTTTGTAAATAGTACATCAGCTATTCCAGATAAACTTTTAAACAGTTTTGGCATATAATATGGGAAGTCTAACTGTTAACAATTCTTACTATACATTGATTTTTATTTATTATTTTATATATAAGTAAGATAACCAACTGCCATTACACACAGAGTGAACTAATATATATCCACTTAAGAGCCAACATAACTGAATGAGCAACCCTAAAAACCAAGAATTCTGGGAAGAAATTTGTGACCCCTTAATTTCTATAGCAACTAAAAACACCAAGAAGCTAGTATAAAAGCAGAGGTCAGACAGAATGGGTTCATGTACCAACTTTCTTAATCATGCTTGCCCAGAAAAGTAACCCACAGAGAAATTGAGATGCATATAGAAGTAAATGGAGTAGTATACCTCCCATCTTCCAACTTGAGCTTTGTGTTTGTCTTTTGCAATGCTACTCTGTCAAATAACACCAGAGAGAATGGAAGAAAAGTGTCAGCTGGTAGTACATTAAAATTGGAGAACTACATAAAGTCAGCAGAAAAGGTTATTTTACTTATGAAGGAAATCTCTTAAATAGAATTTCCCAAACTCCATTTGGCAGAAAGATTGGCCTCCATTTGCTTCTTGGAAAAAAGAAAAAAAAATCAGCCAGTTAAGTTCCAAGGCTTACTAAAGCAAACAAGAGGAAATAAGCAAGTGAAAATATTTGTAATATTTTCTACTTTCAAGTTTCATTCTTCCCAATCTTCTGTAAGTCTTACATCTCCAGTTACTATCTTAAACAAAGAAAATTTTTAAAAGAAACTGTGGCTCTGATATTTCTGATACTTTGGCTAGATCTTTGCAGGAAAATGAGCCCAGCAAATCTAAAATATTTTCAATAGCAAGCATAAGCACTACAGATACTTTCATTCATACATTTTGGTACCAAAATTTTAATTGGTAGCCGGGCATGGTGGCAAATAACTACATTCCAAGTACTTTGAATGCTGAAACAGGAGGATTGCAGGTTCAGAGCATTGTAGGTTAGCAAGACCTTGTTTTAAAAATAAAGAATAAAATAGGGCTAGGGATATAATTCAGAGGTAGAATGCTCCTGGGTTCAATACTGAGTACCATATGCAAAAAAAAAAAAATAATTGGCTTCAAGTGCCCATTCCTTGATAATTCTTGAACATCTACAGACATTTAAGCCTTAAATCTATGCTGTTAAACAGGTTAGTGAACACTGAAAT
Organism: Glis glis; assembly: GCA_004027185.1. Lineage (NCBI taxonomy): Eukaryota > Metazoa > Chordata > Mammalia > Rodentia > Gliridae > Glis > Glis glis. The sequence goes on along the minus strand of PVJS01013426.1, from coordinate 19,445 downwards.
GTAGCTAGAGTTACTAAAGAGCTCAACTTTTAATACACATTGAGCTTTGCTATTCTGAAAATCCAAAATGATCCAGAATTCAGAACACTTTTAGTACATACATGACTCCACTAATGAAAAATTCCACTCCTAATCTCATGTGATAAATGAGAGTCAAAATGCAGTCACACAACACACAGTTTACTCAGCATCCCTATGGGAAAACAGAATCTCTGCCCTTATTCTCTATTCTGTGATGAAAAGTCATTGTTGAAAATATCAAAGTGTATAACAGAGATAAGAAAAGGAGTAAGCATTCATATTTATGTACAGTACAGAAAGTCAAGCTGTTAGGAAAAGAGGACCCTTGTGTAAGAATGAAATGGCTTATAAAAAGACATTGGTGTTGGAATGACCAACACACATGACCTAAACAAACAGAAGGATAAAATACTGAGATTCTAAGTTGAAAGTGCTGAGCAGAAGTTAGTGAAAAAATAGAAAAACACTGCATAAAGCTAAGAATGGAGATCTTGGTAATGTATGAAAAGAGCGGTTATGGCAGCATTGCAGTGAACCTGGGACACTTGATGGTATGCTGATCACGAAATAGGAAAGATCTATTATGATGAACTGAATATTGAAGAGAAATAATTATTCAATGGACTGGCTGCAGAAATTTAAGAATAGACAGTGTTAAATTTTCAAAAATTTGTGGTGATGAAGTATTTGCGGATCATAAAACAGCAAACTCATTGATAAGATTGCCAAAGTCATTGCTAATAAAAATCTGACACCGTAACAAGTCCACAAAGCTGATGAAATAAAGCTATTGTGGTGTTATTGCCCCCAAATGATACTGACTTCAACTAAAGAGAAGCCACTACAGGAATTAAGGATGCCAAGACCAGAAAAATGGTGCTGAAATGTGCTAATGCATCAGGCACATAGAAATATAAACTTGCTGTGATAGGCAAAAGCTTTCATGCTTACTGTTTTAAAGAAATAAATTGGAAGACTAATACCTAGCATATACAAAGAATTAAAAAACTTGACACTAAAAATACCCAAAAAACCCTATAAAAATTGGCAAATAAACAATAAACACGGCCAATTAATATATAAAAATGATCAAGACCATTACCAATCAGGGGCATGCAAATCAAAACTATACCAAGATTCCATCAAACTCCAGATAAAATGGTAATTTTCAAGAATACAAACAATAATAAGTGCTGGTGGGGATGTAGGGATATAGAAATTCTTATACATTGTTGGTGTTATTGCAAATTAGTACAACCACTATGGAGATCTGTATGGAGGTTCCTCAGAACCCTAGGAATAGAACCACACTATGACCCAGCTACACCACTCCTCCATGTCTTGCCAAAAGAATTAAAGTCAGAGTAGTATTCTGATACATGCATACCCATGTTTATGGCAACCCAATTCACAATAGTCAAATTACGGAACCAACTTAGGTGTTCATCAACAGATGAATAGATACAGAAAATGTAGTATGTACAATGGAATTTAGTCAGCCATAAAGAACAAAATTGTGTTGTGTGCAGGAAAATGAACAGAACTAGAGAATATTATGCTAAGTGATATCACCCAGTCTCAGAAAGCCAAGGGTCATGTATTTTCTCTCATCTCTGGGAGCTAAAGAAAACATAGGAAAGAAAAGTGACTTCAGATAAATTAGGAGAGAGACTGGTAGAATAGTGGAAAGGGACTGGGCGAGGGAGGTGGGGAGGGGAAACAGGAGACTTGATGAAGGACACAGTTTAAATAGTGCTATGTGCACATATGAAGATATCACTTCCAAGCTCACTAACATGTATGGTGAAATGGGGTAGAATCCAGAAGGAAACACACCAAGTGCTATGCATATGTATGCTTGAATCACTGTGAGCCTCATTATGATGTATAATTACAATTCACCAATAAAAATAGATTGAAAAATAGATTGATTGGTTTCACATAGGTTTTGTTCCAGTGTCTTAAACTCCCCGCAGGGAAGCTGGACTAGGCTGGCAGCTGCAACATTTTGTTATTCCTTGACCCCTTTTCTGCTCATCTTCCAGCCGAAATTCTCAGAAAATAATTTTTCTGCCATGTACTTTCCCCCAAAGTTGACTTCATTAATTCAGGCATGTGGCCGAGGTATCCAGAGATCAATGAAAAGTGAACAGAAAGACTCTCAAACAGCATGCTAGACTCTGTGAGCAAAGGCCTGGGGGTGGAGGGTTTGCAACAGGAGTTTATCAGGAAGGATGTTGCATCTGCTGTTTCCAGGGCTTGTTTTCCAAGGGCTAAAGGCACAGTTGTGCCTGCCTTGTACAACCTCTTGCCTGAGCCTCTGTTTAGCCACAATGATGAATAAGGCGGTGAAGTTGAAGGATTCCATATGTCAAGTGAGAAAAAATAATGTATGGCCTTTTTACATGTGCAAAAAAAAAAAAGTAACTGCAGTGCCTGTTAGTAAGCTGGCAGAAGTAGATATTGATTTTATTTTTTGCAGTACTGGGGGTTGAACTCAGGCAACTTCTACCTCCAAGCTACACCCCCAGCCCTATTTTTTGTTCTTTATTTTGAAACAGGTTCTCACTAAGTTGCGGAGGCCTCACTAAGTAGCTGAGGCTAGCAGAGAACCCTGACCCTCCTATCTCCGCCTCCCACGTACTGGGATTACAAGGGTGCACCACCACGCCTGGCTTGAAGGTTTTTTTTTTTCTAACATGTTTTTATTGGTGCATTGTAGTCTCACATCACAATGAGTATCTATTTGATGTTAACATGCATGCACACAGCTCTTAGTGTCCCCCCCGCCTCCACCACCCGTATGAAGTACTGAGAATGATGTTGTTATATTCTCACATGTACACATTGTTTATGATAGTAATTTCACTGATTTGCTTCTTTCTTGCCCTCCCCCTTCCCTTGTACCACTTCCCTTACCCCACTGAGGGTTCTCCATTATCAACCGGAATCCCTTGTGTGTCCCCACTACTCCCTAGTTTGCACACATTAATGAAAACATATGTCCCTTCTTTTTTTGTGATTGGCTGATCTCGTTTAACATAATGTTCTCCAGATCCTTCCATTTTCTTGCAAATGATGTTATTTTGTTCTTCTTTATTGCTGAGTAAAATTCCATTGTATGTATTTCCCACAATTTTGTAATCCACTCATCTGTTGATGGACACCTAGGTTGGTTTCATAATTTGGCCACTGTGAATTGTGCTGCTATGAACGTGGGTATGCATAAATTACTGTAGTTTTCTGGTTTCAATCCCTTTGGTATAGCCGGATCATATGTTGGATCCATTCCCAGTTTTCTGAGTAATCTCCACATTGATCTCCATAGTAGTTGAACTAGTTTGCAATCCCACCAACAGCATAGAAGAGTCCCTTGTTAGGCTCCAGTTATTCATTCCCTGAGTGGTAAATCACTGAAATGATTCTGAATTAAGGTGCTCAAACTAGTAGCAATGATAAGGATGGAACAGTTAACACTGCAGAAAAAGTACGTAGAAAGAGGAGAGCGGCATACATTATGAAAGAACAGGAAATCATGTTAGCTTATAAAAATCAAATAGACTTCTAAGACTAAAACTGTTAACCAGACATTTTCAAAGCTGTCCAAAAGAATGTCTTCTCACTCCCAGAGGTCCCACCCCCTGGTCCCTCCACTGCTTCACATTCTTCTCACTTAAAAATACAGTGTACAGTAACCTTTTAGTCAAAACACAGCATCGTAGGAGGAGACTGAAGGCTGCCATCCTTTGCCGTTCAAAACTGACACAGGACATATGGTAATGCTACTGTGGTGCTTAGTTATCCTGAACACTTCATTTTTTTCCCCCACTGTATTAATGGTAGGTATTTTTTTGTATTGTTAAGTGCTTATGTGAAAAAATATAAGAAAATGATTATTTATCAATTCCTCACAGGCAGGAATGATTTCTGATGCCAAATAACAGTGTCCATATAAGGAGCAGAAATAGAGACATTGAGACATCATTGTTTTATGGTGGTTCAGTGTACATGAACTTTGTTTCATGTATAAAATTAATGAAAATATTCTATTAAATTACCTTAAAACTATGTGTATAAGTATAAGCTATATATAATACACAAATGAATTTACTTTTGTTCCTTTTCTAGAGACTCTTTTTTAAATTTTGTATACTTTTATTGGTACATTATAGTCTCACATCATAATGTAGTTCATAGTGATAGTGACATACATGCACTTGAGTTCATCCTGTCACCAAGATATTTATACCTATATATCTATATCTATACACACACACATTGAATATATATGAAAGTATTCTAAAATCTGAAAAAAATGATTTTTGAAACTTTTCTGGCCCCAACTCAAGTAAGTTGAATTTTAAGAAAAATTCAATCTGTATTACTCAATTTTTTTGTGGTACTGGTGATTGAACCCAGGGGCATTCTACCTTTGAGCTACACCCCCAGGCCTATTTTATTTTGAAACAGGGTCTTGCTAAGTTGCTGAGAATCTAACTAAATTGCTGAGGCTACCCTTGAACCTGAGATACTGTTTCAGCCTCCCAAGTACTGAGATTAAAGTATGTGCCACCATACCTGGCCTAATTTAAATTTAAAATATAACATGAGGTCCATTAGAAAGCTTTTAAGCATCATTAGAATGATTTGTGTATTTGAATCTACATTTACAATTGCAAATTTCATGATACCAAATATTAGATCAAGTATTTCTAATAATAATTTTGTGTTTGAATTAAGATTTGCTCTAAGTTAAATAAATATCTCATTATTAAATATGGTTATGTTGATTATATATTATAATACTATTTTGGATATATTATATTGAATAGAGTGACATTTATAATATTATCTGTTTCTTTTGGATTTTTTTTTTTGTGTATGTGTGTTACTGAGGATTGGGATTGATCCTAGGGGCATACTACCTCTGAGCTACACCCAGCCCTATTTTATTTTTTATTTTGAAACAGGGTCACATTGTGTTGCTGAGGGCCTAGCTAAGAAGCTCAGACTTTCCTTGGACCTGTGATCCTCCTGCCTCAGCCTCCCAAGTACTGGGATTTCAAACATGCACCACCACGCCCAGCTTCTTTTTGCATTTTTAAATGTGGCTGTGGGAAAATTTAAAATTACTTATATAACTCACATAATAGTGCTCTTGTACAGTGCTACCCTGCATAAGATCCAATTTAAAAGCAAATGGAGTTTACCAGTATTTTACATTTCATTTTCTTCCCTTTTTCTTTTTAATTTCCCCAGAGTTGAGATAATCCTTAGCTTTGCAGAGCAAATAATATTTTTTTTTCTCAATAAACTGTCATAATACTCAATGAGTGGAAGTTTTAGACTATTTAATCAAAAGTCAACATATCAGGTATATTTTAGTTAATTTAGGACCTGCATGGTTTAAGATGGACTGTATTATCCAGATTCAATATGAGGAAAAATGGTGATTTAACAATCAGATCTTGGTTGTTTCCTTCTATATTAATTTCCTCTCTCACAGAAGTCTATATACCTCCTTTTGAGAAGCCTACTGTCTTAAGGATCAATTCTCAGCGAGGACTGCTTTAGAGCATTATGTTTAAGCAATGGCTCCTAGATTGGAGTGTAATGAGTAGATATGAAAGAATGGGGTGTGTGTGTGTGTGTGTGTGTGTGTGTGTGTGTGTGTGTGTGTTTGTGTGTGTGTGTGTTTGTGTGTGTGTGTGTGAGTCTTAACAGCTGCTAATGCTCAGTATCTTTACATATTTGTTTCTTTAACATCAGCAGAAGGCATCCAGACCCTAATTCTTTTCCTTCCTCGTGAAAGAGGAATGTAGAAAATAGATAAAAAGAGGAACTCTGAAGAGGCTTTACAGAGTGTTGAAAAGTTAAATAGTCCCCATTCCTGCTGTGTCCTTGTCTTCTGTGAAGGTCCCTGGGACACTGCTTCAGAAACGAGAAAAACACATTATCAAAACTTTCTATAACTCTAAAGTGCAGATCTTGAAGTTGGAAACTTTTGAATTCAAAATCATTTGTGGTGAGATTAGCTATGTAAATTTAGGCTTCCACTTTACCTGAAGATTTTCTTATCTATAAAACAGAACCTGATTACAATTAACTCAGGGAGTTTTTGTGAGTAAATAAAATGCCCTTCACATTTTTTTCTGACATAAACAACTTTTTATTTTAACTTCAGTTTTTATTCCTTGATCTACCCTGCCCTTCCTTATCTATATTTGTCATCCGTATACACTAGTCTATAAAGCACTACCACAGTAATCTATTTTTTTTTTTTTTTGCGGTACCGGGGATTGAACCCAGGGGCTTTCTACCTCCGCGCTACACCCCCGGCCCTATTTTTTATACTTTATTTTGAAACTGGGTCTCACGAAGTTGTGGAGGGCCTCACTAAGTACCTGAGGCTGGCCGCAAACCCAGATCCTCCGGTCTCCGTTTCCCAAGTACTGGGATTACAAGCGTGCGCCACCATGCCTGGCTCGCAGTAATCTATTTAAAATAAAAATTTATCCCTGCCAGTACCCCTGCCTATAATGTGCAGAGAAAAAAATGTCAAATATGGTGTTATAATTAAGACAGTCTGTGAACTATGTCCTGTCTCCCTTTGCTTCCATGGCTTCCTGGTTTGCATTTAATGCCCTAATAATACTGAACAGAGCAAACATGCATGCCTCTCTGCTTTATCCCAAGCCATTTCCTTTCTTTACAAAACCCTCTAACTTTCTAAGTATGTGCAACTTGTTACAAGATGATATAAAATAAATTCAACCTTACTCAGAAATAATTTGTTTGCAAATAGGTGAACAAATCAAAAGCTCCCTCAAATTGATCTCAGGTAAAGATGATTTATTTCTAAAATGTAAGAATTTCTGAAACTTAAGAGAAAAAAACGTATAAAGGATGAAATTCACCAGAGCTTATTTATCACTTGTTTATCCTTTTCTTTTGCCTGAGGATTGGCTTTTTTTTTTTCTCTTCTCTCTTCTGTTCTAAAAGGCCCAATTATGGTATCAATGACTCCCGAGTCTATGATAACTTCTGGGACCAGGAAAAATTAACTTTTTAGATCTCTTAGGATCCCCATCCCAAGAATTCAAAAGGGAAAATTCATAGCACTGTATTATTTACCTGGATTTTGGTGAGACTATAGGAAAATTCTGTACCTATGGGATTCTGATTAAAAGTGAATAGCTTGTCTAGTACATTATATTATCTTTATAAAACAGTAATAGTTTAGATTACTTACACGAGTATCATTTTCCACTTATCTTGAATCTGCCCATTAGAACCTTAGAAAATATACACAAATTATAATGGTGTTTCATACTTGTAAGCAATTGTAATTATTGTGGAAGCATTACATTCAATAAATAACATTATATAATAAGTACATACTCTGTCCAGTGGTAAGAAACCACTATCTACGCATCAATTCCTCAAAACAACACAGACAGGAAGTAAGAGCACATTTCCAGGCACAGAGAATAAGATTCAGAGACTAAATATTGTTTGGGCTCCCACATGTAGTAAGTATTTCAATCAAACCAATCATCATTTCTGTGCTTTTTCTGAGTGGCTCAGTCCTTTCGCCTGTCAGCGAGGAATGTGACCTTGGATCTGTGTCAGCACTACTGCTCTAAAATGACACATCCCTGAAGATTTAGGAAAAATAGAATAAAATTATAATAGTGGCAAATACTTACACAGTGCTTACCACTTGCCAGATATTCTTTTAAGCATTTTACATATATTAACTCCTTTAATCCCCGCAATAAGTCAATAGGGCAGCTTCCTGTACTGTTCCCTAAGAGGGAAACTAAATCAACTTATGGTGGATCACAGCCAAGAACTAGAACATTATATACATATTCAAGTAATCCAGAGGCCAGAAGTCTTGGCTGTGAAACTTAAATGCATTAGAACTACAAAGTTGGGTCAGTCAGCTGAGGCATTATGAGTGGCACCCCTAATCCAACCATGGAAGTGGAGAATCAGACCAGTTAAGAGACTGATGAGCATTGCATCTTATAAGAGTTTTCTTTTTTCTTTTTCCTTTCTAAAGAGGGCTCTACTGGCACAAGGATCCACCAGTGAGTGTGAGGATAACTTTAAAGGTAGATTTGTCACTTTATCTTAGCCTCATGCCATTACACAGTCAAATGATAATTAACCTTGCTCAGTTCTGCATTCGCCTAGCAGGTTTTAATTACACTGTATTTTCCTACGCAGATTCCTCAGCTGTAAGAGACTGTGATATTAAGAGATTCAACGTATCCTCTCTGAAATCCTACTTAAAATTTCAGATTAGCAAATTCTTATTAGTGTCACACAACAGTAGAGCCAACTGGTTAATATTCTCTCTCTTCCTGTACCAACAAATTGGACTTTGATATTCCAATGATGGAGGCCAATCATAGTGATCTTGAGAGGTACTTCAACAAAAGCCTATTTAACGCTTTGTGAGAAATTTCATGAGATGCCATAATATACAATATCACTTTTTAGTCCTTTTCCTCACTGCTAAAACATATTAATAAACCATAAATCCTTCCTTTGAAATCTCCCCTGCACCAGAATTTACTCCTTATATCTAACTGTAAATTTGTATTCGTTGACCAGCCTCTCTCATCTACATCTTTCCATACCCCCTCCTGCCTCTGGTAACCATTATTCTCCTCTCAATTTCTATGATATTGACTCTTTTGGACTCAACATATGAGTGATATTATGTGGTACTTGTTTTTCTGTACTTGACTTATTTCACTTAACATAATATCTTCCAAATCCATCCACGTTGTCTCAAATGACGGTTTCAGTTTTTTTAATGGCTGCACATATTCTATTGTGTCTATATGCTGCATTTTCTTTATTCTACTACTGATGGAAACCTAGGATGATGATTCACTTGGCTTTTTTACACTTTTATTGTTGGAGTTAATTATATATCATGGTGGGGTATAGAGTGATAGAAATATACATGCACACAACACTTGGTGTGTTTCCTTCCAGATTCTACTCCCTCCCTCCCTTTCTCCATACATGTCATTGAGATTGAGATGGATAATTTAATATATGTACATAGCATTATTTAAGCTGTCACATTCGTTACATCTCTATCCTCAGTAGTGCAAGGTATATGTGGTTTGAAACAATAGTAATATCTCATAAATCCATAATTATTTTGGGTCAAAAATGAAATAAAAATGTAAAAAATGGAATTCCTTCCACATCCATTGTCATTTTAGTGGTCAGACCCTCAATAACCAACACTATGGATGTTGGAATAGTATCTTCTCTGTTCTCCTGAAATCAGCCCTATATTCATGAGCATACCACGTTGAAATTAAACTCCTTAAAAATATAGTTTGACCCCTTTATCCTTTAATAGCTCTCCATTTTTCAATGATAAATATAGAATTTTGCACAATCAGTACCAGTCACTCTTCTTGATAAAACTCATGGTCCCCAGACAAAAGCTTGCATCTCGGAATTTGCATATATTTTTGTACAATAGAATGCCTTCATTATTTTCCCAGTTACATAAACACAGAAAATGAGCCCAAGCTTTCCTGTACAGCCCCAGCTGTATAAACATAATCCATTCTGAGCATTCTTTCCTTTCAATCCTGTCATAACATCACAGGGAGTGAGGCGGATATTATCTTGTAGCTGACTAGACGACAGCACGGAGGCTTTCATTGAATTGGACTGAGAGCACAGCGAGAACTAAGGAATAGAGACCATATAGGATCCTTTTTAAATTATATAGTTACCATGAACATGAATTCTGCTTTATTGGAAGAATGTAACTTTTATCTTGATACATGAAGCAAAAGTAAGGAAAATAAGTCAGCATATGCTAACAGATATATCAATCATAGACTGTCCAAAGAGTACCAGGAAAAAAAAAACAAAAGAAAAAAGTGCCTTTTAAGCAAGCATAGCTAGGTATATTGGACTTTCTACAGGAAAGGAGAATATCATCTCAATGAGTCTTAGTAGTATTTCAAAACTGAAACAGTTAAAGGAAGATATTAATAGGCAGAACTGACAATAGTTTCCAGGACCCAGTGCAAATATTTTTTTTAATGTTAAAATAATTAAGAATTTTAAAATGGTGATAGTGGAACATTAAACCCCCACATGGAGTTATACAGGTCAAAGGCTTCATGAAAGCCAGTCTGTTGAAAGGGTTTGGGGGGCCTGAGCTGAAAAATGTTGAGGTAGTTTCTGAAAGTGGTTAACTGATTACCATTAGGCACAATTTATACCAGGATGCCTTTGGATTAGATAATCCAGTAAAGTGAGGACTTTGAAGAGAGCCTTGATGAGCAATGTATTAATGTTGAAAAATAAAGTGCTTTGCACTTGGCATACAACCTTAATTTCTTGGATCAAAAAGACACTAGATCCAGTGTCTAAGTTATTTTCCTTATTATTTAGCATAGGAGCAGGAATATATGCCTGGCCACAGAACTTTAAAAACAGGGACTGAAATATATGCTGGTGTTAGTTCTCAGATGTGTCAGTCTTTTCTTTGTTCATTCAAACTTATACATCGAAATAAGATCCAGTCCCAGAGTTCATTCAAACTTATACATCGAAATAAGATCCAGTTCCAGAGTCGTGTAATCCATACCATACACATAAGTTTGGTCTCAAGATTGTTCATCTCAGGAAGTGGAAATTACATTAATTTTAGTTCTCAAACATCCTTTCTCTAGTTTTGGCCTACCCTAAGCTGATAATGATAATTATTGTTTGGAATTATAACCAATACACCTCTTACCACTGTTTAATGTGTTATGACTATAAGTAAGGTTTCTAATAGTAGTTGTTCCAATATCTGGAAAATGTCAGATTTTCTTATTTGGTTGTTTGATTGAACATTTGTTGGGAAATCAGCTGTGCTATGTAAGTTAGAGCCCTGGAAACTATACATTTGAGGGATGTAGCATAGTCAAATAATACCAAAAGGATAATAATCAGAATTTACATACTACTTTTAGGCCATAAACCAAGAATATCTTTATTACACAAAGAGACAGAAGTACCGGAACTTGGTAGCTTAGAAAATAGCTTCCAAAAAAACCCATCTCCTGGTATTCACAGCCCTGAGTAATCTTCTCCCCTTGAATAATTTGTTTCTAATCAATAGAATACATCAACCCTGAAGGGATGCCACTCTGTGATTAGATTACAAGAGATTGTAAATTCTCTTTTGCTAGCAGATTCTTTTCCTTTCTGGCTTTTGATGAAGCATGCTGCCATGTTGTAAGCTAATAAATGTATATTGTTTCATGTCACTGAGTTTGTGGTAATTTGTAACAAGGCAATGATATCTAGTAAAATAAACCACCTTCAAACCAAAGAGTTCACAGAATGAAATATGATAGTATTAGCCAAAAATATGTATTCCATAATGAGAATATCACAGAGTGATCTTCAGGGGTATTAAATACAGAATTGATCTCCTAGTATATTCTATCTCAACAAGACCCTATTATATCTAAAAATCTATCTGGAACTACAATCTGCAATTTGACTCTATGATTAGAATATTTCTTGCAAAGGGTTACATGGTCTTAATTACATTGTGTAATTTTCACAATACTCTGAAACATAACATGTAGGAATATCCCCAATTTTCAAGACTGCTAAGAGATACTAAGAGAAGAGACTTGGGGATAGTGAATGTAGTCCAGAATTCCCTTTTGGATCCTAAAATTTATGTTTTATGAAAGAAACATAAAAACCCTCAAATTGACACTTTCTTTTCATTTTCATTTAAATTTCTCAATGATTTTTTCCTAAAAAGACAAAACAATGAGCCTAAATCCCATACCACCATGATGTTCTCTTTTAAACAGGGTAGCTCACTAAGGGGCAGTGGAGAACTGGGGGTTTTCTGTTAGCCAAAAAAGAAAGAGAAGTGGGTTAAGAGCAGAGGATAGAAAAGGTGGAACAGGAGAAGCACAGATATGACATAAAGGCATTGGAGCTCAGGTCGTGGTCTGGAAGATCTATAGGGGAAAAACTGAATCTCAAATTGTTTATTTGGTTTGACTAAGAACACTTTAAGAAGGGATTTTAAGTCTGAATATATACTGACACTTCCTTATTCTAATACAAATGCAGAATACTATAGATTCAGAAATTTTATTAACTTTTAATTCTAATAGTTCCTTAAATGAACAATTTTCTGCATGTCAAAATTCCTCAAATAGCTGCTACAGTTCTAACTTATCCTTTATGAACTTATGGAATCCCTAAAGATAAGCACATATAGCAGTATTCAAGTCAAAGAGTCTAGGCCAGTTTGAGCACAGATTTAGACCAAGATGAAACTCAGAGAGTAGGGCAATAGTCTCTTGACTATGTTGCTTGGTAGGGGCCTTAAGCTAACAGCCATCCCCAGTTGCAGTTGCATTTTCCATTTGAGAGAAAGTCTGGAGATGTCTCTGAATGAAGACAGCTATCATAGATGAAATGAGACAGACTGAGGAAATTTCTCATAAAGTTTGATAAGGTGACCCAAAGCAAAATTTGTTCCATAAGGATGTCAGTCTGATGAGAACATCTGACCTTGTCAGCCCTTGGGGCCAGGTCTCATAAACTCATTGGATCGATGTTTACTGTTTGCTATGAAATTCCTTTTATATACTTAAAACAAAAGTAACCAGAACAAAGAAACCAACAACGAGTGACAGTGCACTTTTCTACCAGAGATAAGAATTCTCAAGTATGCTAAGATATTCTAGGAATTGATAAAATTGTTTTTCATTCCTAGGTAACAAAATAAACTTATCATTTGTGAGCTTGAGGCAAAAGCAGAGGTCAGACCCAAAGCAAAACCTACCTCACTCTTATATTTGAACAGTTCTCCTGGAGAAGAAGTTTCCAGAACATGGACTTATGAATTATTCTAAATCAAGGGTCTTGAACTTTAACAGCAAGAATGCCTTAACAGGATGTTAAGGACTTTCAATTTTAAGGATTGGGACTATCAATCATCAAAATATTATCAGAAAAGCCATTTGCTCAAGCAAAGCTAAGCTTATCAGACCTTGACAACATCTTAGTAGTCAGGGAAGTAAGGTATAGTGCTTTTAGACTCTGGTGTGGATGAATTTAAAGTAGGTCTTGCATGGTGTTGAACTAATTGGGACTGAACAAATGTTATGTCTTAATAATGCTAAGTTGATAGGCTCAGAGAGGTGAGGGTTTTGAGGGTAGTCTTGATAAGCAAGGCATTATTTTGGATAGCTAGCCTACATATTTGGTTCACAGTCTTGCCTTCTATTCCTAAGTATTGCCTGGAGCAAGTAGATAACTAATACAGAGAAAAAAACAAAAATAACACAGGAACAGGGAAATATGCCTGCTCCCAAAATTGTTAAGCTTGAGGACAAAAAAGTTTGTTGGTTTCAGTTCACAGGTAGGTGGGTCTAATCTTCCTTTACTCGGTGGTATACCTTGTCAATGTTGTCTTTTTATGTTTGTCCTGAGTCATATTTATTTTCTTTAAAATGAAATCATAATCCTACAGATTTTTAAATACTTCCCAATCAGGTTTCCTGATTGAATAATATAGCCTGTGGATGGAAGGTCCTACCAAAGCACTTGAAGATGGAGAATAAATCTTTTATGCTTTATATATCCTGACCTGTTTTGGTATGTAGTGTTTGAAATACATTTGTCGCTGTAATAATGTTCAAAGCCATTACTTGAGCTATAGTGTAAGAACAGCCTAATGGCATTTGTGGTGTTTTTTTTTTTTCGTTGTTGGTGGTGGTGTGTTGCAGTTTTTGTGGTGTTTTTTGTTGTTGTTGGTGATGTGTTGCAGTTTTTTGTTTCATTTTATTTTCTCTAAGAGTGGGCAGAAGGTCTTTTTTCAGAATCCTGCAGAGTGGTATGTCACACATCCAATGTGAAAGACATCTCTCGCTTTCAAAAAATAGTATCGAAGATACTAGATAATAACCAGTAAGCTTTCTGAAGTGCATAGTAGAGGACTTTTGCATGGAGAAAGAGAACATACCTACACTGACAAGCTTATAAACAGTTCTAATAAATACCAATGGAGTATGATTTTATCATCTTCTTTCTATACCTATTACTGATTTTCTGAGAAGCCAGCAGTCCCAATTCAGACCTCCTTTCTTTCATCTTTATGCTTCTAAGGCAATTTGTTTGATTAATATATTCATTCAGAAAATACATTATTGGGGGAGGCCCTTGCTTCAGTGACATTGCACGTTGAGTGTTTATTGAGAACAGACAGTTTGCATATACTGAGATTTAATAAATCCTTCTTAACAACTTCATCAAATATAGTGCAGATAAGGGGAGTAATTTCTGGAATTGAGCTAGGATTATTCTTCACTTTCTCAGCTACGTGACTACTTTAACTGGTTTGCATAAGTGATAAATGATTTGTAAAAGAGAATTAGAGTGGTAGTGAACATTCCTTGCTTTGAAAACAATCAGTGGAATAAACCTGCAGTTGTGGTTAGGTAACATCATTCTTAAAATGTGAGAATAGCAAAGCCAGTCTCAGTATCTTGTATGGGGAAGGAGGGAGGAGGAGGAGGGAGCCAGGGGAAAGCTCACCAAGTGCTGTTTGTATGTATATCACTATCACTATGAATTAAATTATGATGTGAGACTATAATACACAAATAAAAGCATATAAATATCTTCTTTTGTATAATATAAATCATAGGCTTATCCTTGTTATATGTGGAATTATTAGCATAGGGTAACATGTTAAACATATCTATATACTTATGTACACAATTAAAGGCATAAATATTTCAACTTTTGTTGGATTTCAAGTTCATGCATGAGAAGCATGGTCGGTTAATGCATAGAACACCAAGTATCTTGGGATTGTTTGCAAGACGAAAACAAAGAAAAAAGTATGTATTTTAGGTATTTCTTTCTTCTGAATATATAAACCCTTGAATATTGAGTGGGGAATTTGCTCTCTCTCTTCATGCTTCATTTACACATAGACCTCTCTGAGTGTCTCCATCTAAGAGATAGCAAAATGCAGAAAATGAAAAAAAATAGCACTTCCAAAATGAGCTGTATTCAACAAGAAAGCCATCCATCACAGCATGGTTTGAAATAGTTTCAAAATACCATCAAAAAAATAGAATGCAAAAAGAAATGAACTAGTCAAAATTTTGAAATTTTACAAACATGATTTAAGGCTATGCTTATCTGTCTCTAGTCAAGATAAAGTGGAGCTCTCATTTTTTGTCATCTCTCTTGTGTCCCCCTGAATAAAAATTGCATCATGGTGCAGTCGAACCAATATAGCCATTCACATGCTGAAGTATTATTTTATCTCTGGGCAAAACTACGTAGTGTTTAAACATGGAAGGCTATTTGTATTTCTGATCTTTGAACAGTTGGAATGATATACAGTGGTCCCCCCTATCTGTTATTTTACTTCCTGTGGTTCTGGTTACCTACAGTCAACCACAGTCTAAAAATATTAAATGGAAATTCCAAAAGGACACAATTTCTACATTTTGAATTGTGCACCATTTTGAGTAGTGTGATGGAATCTTAAACCTACAGACTCTGTCACACCTAGAACAGGAATCATTCCTTTACTTAGAATATCCACTGATGTATATGTTACCTGCCCTTAGTCACTTAGTAGGCATTTCAGGGGTCAGATGGACTGTCACAAAACCACTGTACTTGTGTTCAAGTAACCCATTGGTAGTAGCCTAAAACTACATCAAAACACCTATGCCATCCTCTCACTTCTTATCATGGGAGTATTGTATTATCATACATAATCTCAAGAGGAAGAAAGGTGAGTACAGTACAATAAGATATTTTGAGAGAGAGATCATATTCTCATAAATCTTATGGTATATTGTTCTACTTTATTATCAGTAAAATATCAACTCTTATTGATAGTTCTTATCATCTCTTATTGTGCCTAATTTATAAATTAAACCTTATGATACTTATGTAGTTATATGTAAAAACACAATATATATGGTTTGGTAATATCCATAGGGGGTCTAAGAACTTAGCTCCTGTGGATAAGGAAGGACAACTGTATTAGAATGAAAGACAGGAGAGAGTGAGCAAAATAAGATCATTGAGGAATTGAATTAGCTTCTTATGAAAACGATCTTCTAACTTTCTCCATTATAGAAGACCTAAATATTACACTGAAATTGTGGATTTTAACGGAAATGCAAATTCTCTTTCTAAATTTAATAACAAGGATTGAAAGCTCAGTAGAACATTTATGGAATTGTAAAGATATTAAAAGAAGGGATTTGGAGAAGAAAGATGTAGGAATAATTCTGTCCATTTTTCTAGCTTCTATTAATACCTCTGTGAGATTCATGACAAAATATATGCCATTAATATGAGTTCAATTACTAGTTAAGTATTAAATCCTAAACGAGTTAAGACTTTGACCTCTAGATCAAGTAATCTATGCAAAAAAAAGTGTGGGGACAGGCAAATAGGGAAGATCCTAGGTTCCCTTTTTCTGTGTCTCTCTTATGCCACTAGAATTTTAGGGAGATGGACAGGCAGGATGGGGCAAAGAAAAAGAGGTTCTTCCAAGATGTCTTTGGTACAGGTGAGAGAGAAGAATAAATAAATAAATAAATGAATAAATAAATAAATAAATACCTAGAGAATAAAAATGAGAGGGAACAAAAGTAAGAATTAAACAACAGCCTTTCCCTCAAGGGGAAGCAGAGGCTCACTCTTACCACCCAAGTGGACGACATAGAAGGAAGTTGCTCCAAAGACAGTGTTTCCTCTGTGATCTCCAAAACTTAATCTCTGTGCTCTCCACAGAGAATGGTCCAGCCTTTGTGATGGGGTCTATTATATTATTCTTAAACTTGACCACTCATTTTAATATGAGGAAGAAGCAGTAAGCCCCCTCTAGCCAATGGAGGATTAAGAGTTTCATCCCAAATGGGCAACTGATTTATGGCTTGTAGAACTGCAGTCATAATCTAAGAAGGAATTTCTTCTTTTTTTTGGTGGTACTCAGGATTGAACCCAGAGACATTCCACCTCTGATCTACACCCCCAGCCCTATTTTTTATTCTTTGTTTTGAAACAGGGTCTCAGTAAGTTGCAGAGGGCCTAAGTAGCTGAGCCTGGCCGCGAACCTGTGTTCCTCCTGTCTCAGCCTCCCTAGTACTGGGAGTACAAGTGTGTGCCACCACGCCCGACTCAGGTTGTATATTTTTTAAAAAATGATTTTATTTCTGTTGGCTATAGAATTAGCTCTCTTGAACCCTCAAATATGCATTTGGAAATTATTCTGTTTGTTATATTTCATAGAGAAAGAAGGTACTTTGCATACAATAGCATCAAACTTTCTTAGCATCTCTCAGTTGCTTTTTCAAGTGAAAGGAAGCATCATGTGAATGCCTGCCCTAACTATACTTAGACTCATCCAAAAAAAAAATACTGATGTAAATGTAAGTTACTTTCTACATTTTGCTTAGCTGGCATTCTTAGGATAGAACTGGTGTGAAACTTTTAATGAAAGTATCATTCACTTCTGTTTTGCATTCTTATATTGTTTGTGCAATTTTCTATAAAATGCAACCTAAAATCATACTGTTTTAAATGAGCCTCCTGAACAGAAAAGATGTGATTTGCTATATGTGGTCTGTGAAATCAGCATCAATTGCACAGCATTTCTCTAGACACACCAGACATTGGGCTATATCACACATGATTAATAAATCAAATACCTCATTCTTAGAAATAGGACTTGAATCACCTCCAGAGGGTGCCAGGTATGCTAGCTACTAGAAAACTAGCTTATACCCCAAAGGGCAGAGACTGAGGCTCAGAACAATATTCAAATAAATGCAAAGGAAATGATCCAGGTGGAGTCTAGGGTCTGTCAATATGTAAATTTGCTAATTAGATAAATGAAAATAGAACTAGTACCTTCTGTTGCAAGGAGGCTGAAACACTGAGTTAAACCGTTGATATGCAAATATGCCAATTAGAGCCTCAAGAATAGTAATAGATATATTCTACATGGGAGGGTAGAGGAATAAGGAGGAAAGAAGGATTTTACTTATTGATTTTTTTTTTTGCCCAAGTGTATATTTTACACAGGATATTTTACCCTTCATAATTGGTAAAGCCTCTGGTGCTTAAACATTTGGAGCTCACAGATCTCAAAGTCATATATGTTTAGGTTCCCTCCCAATAGACCTGCTAACATACTTTCAGGACCTACCCAGAGGTATTTGTCTCCCTACACCCCTGGAGAATCCGGTGTCAGTTTTGCAAGTTTGAACATAAGGAATGAAAGTGTTTCACCTAGCTTCCTGCTTCCTCTGATCAGTTCACTGTGCGAACGGCTAGCTCACATGCAGTGTTGTGAGAAGAGCCCTTGCTGCTGGTCTTGATCTCCATAGCAATAGCAAGAGAAAAGAAGCATCTCTAAGGGAACCAGAAACCAAACCAATATATATATATATGTAATTGATTTGATATCAATGCAAACACACACACACACACACACACACACACACACACATATATATATATATATATATATATATATATATTTCTAGATTAACATTACACTAATCAGGAGAGACTTCAGAAGAAAAATAACTTCTAGAGACTACAGGGGGATTATGATTACTACTTAAGTACAACACTATTTCATACATATTTTTTCTTTGCTGGCCTAAAGTGTTACTCTTATACCCTTACCCATCATGAAACTTAAAATGTTTTCAGAAGTGTATTCATTTTATTTTGTACTTGGAGTCTCTGAAAAATCTGTATAAATCACTGCCTTCCTTTTACTTGTTAACACTCTATTTTTAGATATGTTCTCAATAGCAAATTAACGCATTGAAATTTACTAAACTAAATCAATGCAATGGATTTACTAACTGGCTTATATTGACATATAATTCATCCCCAAAAAGAACTCTATACCAAATGCACCTATTTCTTTTGTAAACATAATATCGTGATTTTATTCTGACACCTAAGACTCATCTAGAAACATGCTGCACTGATTCTTTTGGTATCTAAAGTAAAATGAATCATATAATATTTAGATTAAAGCAGAATCCTGTAGCTTTAATTTTCTCTGAAAGGAAAACAAGATTCCTGAACACCTTTCTTCTAATTCCAGGTGATAGATTTTGATAGACAGTGATATTTTCAATAAAGATAGATTCAATAAGAGATAGATTAATGGAAATTTGAGAATTAATTGATAGCCGGGCGTGGTGGCGCACACTTGTAATCCCAGTACTTTGGGAGGCGGAGACCGGAGGATCTGGGTTCGCGGCCAGCCTCAGCTCTCTCTCTCTCTCTCTCTCTCTCTCTCTCCCTGTCTCTCTCTCTCTCTCTCTCTACCTAGTGAG
>PVJS01013425.1:14129-42193 GCA_004027185.1 Glis glis | reverse complement strand
GGGGTGTTCTACCTCCGCGCTACACCCCCAGCCCTATTTTTTTTATACTTTATTTTGAAACCGGGTCTCACGAAGTTGCGGAGGGCCTCACTAGGTAGAGAGAAAGAGAGAGAGAGACAGGGAGAGAGAGAGAGAGAGAGAGAGAGAGCGCTGAGGCTGGCCGCGAACCCGGATCCTCCAGTCTCCGCCTTCCAAAGTACTGGGATTACAAGCGTGCGCCACCACACCTGGCCGAACTCAATTTAAGTATTTTTATTGAGCAGATATGTATAGAGCACCTGCCTTGCTGACTTCACATGACAGCAGAATAAAGCTTTGCATTAAGATAACCAGCAGATGTCAGTGCAGCATACAAGTGATTTTCAGCCTCACTTCTTTGCTCACTGCAAAGAAGTGTAAAAATGCTACTGTTCAAGATAATCTGTAAATCCTTTAACCAGTTACGTAAGTTACAACCTGTCATAATTCTCTGAAAGCAAACTAACATGCGAGATGGTGGTGTCATTTGCAAAATTTTGCCACTGTCCTTCAGTAGCATGACTATCAGTCATGTGTATTGAGTAAGGGCTATAATTGGGCTGTACATTAAATATTATTGCTGTTCACTTTTATACTTTTTGGATTTTAGAAATAGGAATCCTTAGCTGGGCGTGGTGGCGCACGCTTGTAATCCCAGTACTTGGGAGGCTGAGACTGGAGGATCCGGGTTCGCGGCTAGCCTCAGCTACTTAGTGAGGCCCTCTGCAACTTAGTGAGACCCTGTTTCAAAATAGAGAATAAAAAATAGGGCTGGGGGTGTAGCTGGGAGATAGAATGCCCCTGGGTTCTATCTTCAGTACTGCAAAAAAAAAGAAAAAAACAAATAGGAATCCTTTCTATACACTAGTGAATCATTTTGAAGACCTCTTGAATTATTAGGATTAGTGAGGGCAAGTTATAAAAGGATCCGTATATGGAATACCTTTCAAGTACTAAAGATAGTATTTGACTTTGCTTTGAAATATAAATTTTCTATCTCTTAATCTGTCAAAGTCAAAGATTGATATCTAGATTTTTTCCTTTTTGTGGTACTGAAGATTAAAACTAGGGATGCTATACCCTGAGCTATACCCCTAGGCATTGATGAGGCTGTCCTTGAACTTGTGATCTTCCTGCCTCAGCCTCCTGAGTAACTGGAATTATAGGTGCATGCCACCATGTCCAGCCATCTAGCATTCTGGTTTTTTTTTTTTGTTTTGTTTTGTTTTGCAGTACCGGGGATTGAACCCAGGAGCGTTCGTTCTACCTCCGAGCTATACCCCCAGCCCTATTTTTTATACTTTATTTGGAAACTGGGTCTCACAAAGTTGCGGAGGGCCTCACTAAGTAGCTGAGGCTGGCTGCGAACCCAGATCCTCCGGTCTCAGCCTCCCAAGTACTGGGATTACAAGCGTGCGCCACCACGCCCGGCTAGAAATTTATTTTATAAGAATGCTAGAGCTGGGCGTGGTGGCGCACGCTTGTAATCCCAGTACTAGGGAGGCTGAGACCGGAGGATCCGGGTTCGCGGCTAGCCTCAGCTACTTAGTGAGGCCTCCACAACTTAGTGAGACCCTGTTTCAAAATAAAGAATAAAAATAGGGCTGGAGGAATAGCCCAGAGGTAGAATGCCCCTGGATTCAATCCCCAGTACTGCAAAAAAAATTTTTTTTTCTGAACTGGAGATTTAAAAGTTCCTTTCCAAACTGTAACCACTGTTGGGCTGGAGGGAGAGAGAGCCCAGTGGTAGAATGTATGCCTACAATGTGCAGTGTCGTGGGTTTGATCCCTAGCACCAAAAAAAAAATCACTTCCATACTTTAACCAGTATTTATCCTGTGAGAAAAAACAGTCCACAAATTTTTTGAATCATTTGGTGTTAAGTTCTGCAAATCTGAAACCTGACAGTATAACCTAAATTGTACAGATATTTGTGCATTTAGGAATCAAAGGACAACTTGTTTCACATTAGTTCTGCTAAAATTTGCATTCTTTGTTACAGACCTCTGCAACAGACCTGCAGACCAAAGCTGACCGATTGGTACAGATGAGCATATGCTCTTCACTGGCACGGAAATTCCCCAAACTAACAATTATAGGAGAAGAGGTAAGAGTTATCAAGGACACAATATTTTTTAATCTCTGTTTACTATATGGATTGGTAACTAACACTTCAGTGACTTATATACCACTATTACAATGTAAGCATTATATCTAGTGTTTTAACACAAAAGTAACTATTGTATTCCTTGGAGAAAATATCTGATTGTAAAATACTTTGATCCGCCGGGCATGGTGGCACATGCCTGTACCCCAGTACTTGGGAGGCTGAGACAGGAGGATCGCAGGTTTGAGGACAGCCTCAGCAAGTAGTGACTCTCATCAACCTAGCAAGACCCTGTTTCAAAATAAAAATTAAAAATAGGGCTGGGGATGTAGCTCAGAGGTAGAATCCCCAGTACAGAAAAAAAAAGACAGAAAAAAACTTTGATCCATTTTTAGGCCATATATCTCAATTTTAGCTATGGAAGACATAGTTACTATTATATACTTAGCATATAAAATATGGGGGCTCAGTGGTAGAGTGTTTGCCTAGGATACGTGAGGCTTTGGATGCAATCCCTAGCACCAAAAAATAAAATAAAAAAGATGGTCAGAATTCTAGACCTTTGGAATAGAATGGTTTTTGTCGTTTTTAAAATTAAGCTTTCTGCCGAGAGTGGTGGCGCACGCTTATAATCCCAGTACTTGGGAGGCTGAGTCAGGAGGATCAAAGGTTTGTGACGAGCCTCAGCTACTTAGTGAGGCCCTCTGCAACTTAGTGAGACCCTGTTTCAAAATAAAGAATAAAAAATAGGGCTGGGGGTGGAGCTCCGAGGTAGAATGCCCCTGGGTTCAATCCCCAGTGCCAAAAAATAAAAATAAATAAATAAAATTAAACTTTCTTTAAAAAAAATCAGGCTTCTTACACCTGTATCCAAAGACCATAACACTTTGAAAGTGAAAGAAAAAATAAGTTTGTAAACTTAAAAAAATCTCTTTTGAAACCCTCTTCAGAGCCGGGTGTTGTGGTGCATGCCTGTAATCCCAGTATTTGGGGGCTGAGACAGGAGGATCACCGGTTTGAGGATAGCCTCAGCAAGTAGTGAGACTGATCAACCTAGTGAGACCCTGTTTCAAAATAAGAAATAAAATCAGTCTGGGGGTGTAGCTCAGAGGTAGAATGCCTCTAGATTCAATCCCCAGTATCACCAAAAAAAAAAAAAAAGAAAGAATGGAAACCCTGTTTAGGATAATGAAGTTGGGACCATTCAGTCAACTTTGATAAGTAATATATGGTTGTTTTTTCAATTTTATTGGGTTTGCTTTAAAATGATAGGCAGAGCCAGGCGTGGTACGCACGCTTGTAATCCCAGTACTTGGGAGGTGTAGACCGGAGGATCTGGGTTCGGGGCCAGCCTCAGCGACTTAGTGAGGCCCTCCGCAACTTCTTGAGACCCTGTTTCAAAATAAAGTATAAAAAATAGGGCCAGGGGTGTAGCTCGGCTGTAGAACGCCCCTGGGTTCAATCCCCGGTACTGCAAAAAAATAAATAAATAAAAAATAAAAAAATAAAATGATAGGCAGAAAGGACTAGTAAAGATTGTGATGCTGCATTTCTTCTGTTGCTGAGACAAAACATATTCTGTAAACACTCCGTAGCCTTACTAAGGTCAGTGCTGTCTCTGCTTTAGGATCTGCCTCCGGAGGAAGTGGATCAAGAGCTGATAGAAGATGGCCAGTGGGAGGAAATACTGAAGCAACCATGCCCGTCACAGTACAGTGCTATTAAAGAAGAAGATGTAAGGTTCATCTTTCTGCTTTAACTCTATTAGTCTGTGTTTCTTGACATAGTAAAGGAAGTCAAATCCACATATAAGGTGAAAATTTGTTAGTTATAAAATAGGGGCAACCAAAACTTTGAAATCTTTCATAGAAGTTTCAGGCAACTATGTACCTTTCCTCTCTGAAACCTTTTGTTGTTACTGTTCTTTGAGACATAGTCTCTCTACATTGCCTAGGCTGGTCTCAAACTCACAACCCTCCTGTCTCAGCTTCCTGAGTTGCTGAGATTACAGGCATGCACCACCACACTGGCTTAAAACCATGATTGAAAATACCTTGTAAAGCTGGGCATGGTGGCACACGCTTGTAATCCCAGTACTTGGGAGGCTGAGACCAGAGGATCCGGGTTCATGGCCAGCCTCAGCTACTTAGTGAGGCCCTCCGCAACTTAGTGAGACCCTGTTTCAAAATAAAGAATAAAAAATAGGGCTGGGGGTGTAGCCCGGAGGTAGAACACCCCTGGGTTCAATCCCTAGTGCCAAAAAATAAAAAATAAAAATTAGAGCTGAGGATGTAGCTTGGAGGTAGAACTCCTTCCCTACCCCACCCCCGTGTTCAATCCCCAGTACCACAAAAATAAATACATACATACATACATACTTTTAGGCCAACCTGGGTGTGATGGCACGTTTGTAATCCCCATACTTGGAAGACTGAGACAGAAGGATCATGGGTTCAAAGTCAGCCTCAGCAACTTAATAAGGCTTTCAGCAACTTAGTGAGACCCTGTTTCAAAATAAAAAAAATAAGAGGGGTTGGGGTGGTAGCACAGAGGTAGAATGACCCGGGGTTCAGTCCAGTATCACAAAAAAACCAAAAACTTTTAGGGCAGGTGTGGTGATTTATGCCTATAATCCCAGCAATTTAAGAGGCTAAAGCAGGAGGACTATAAATTGGAGGCCAGCCTGGACAACTTAGCAAGACTCTGTCTCAAAATAAAAATTAGAGCCGGGCGTGGTGGCGCACGCTTGTAATCCCAGTACTTTGGGAGGCAGAGACTGGAGGATCCGGGTTCGCAGCCAGCCTCAGCTCTCTCTCTCTCTCTCTCTACCTAGTGAGGCCCTCCGCAACTTCGTGAGACCCGGTTTCAAAATAAAGTATAAAAAATAGGGCCACGGGTGTAGCACGGAGGTAGAACGCCCCTGGGTTCAATCCCCGGTACCGCAAAAAATAAAAGAAAAAAGAAATACATTCTCACAAATTCACATTAAGTGTTATAATTCTAGTGGTCAGTGGCAACATATCCTGAATCATGATGAAAGTCCTACCTACACACAAACAATTTCTTTTTTACTCTATTTCCACTTTTATGAACCATAATCATTCTTTTTTCTTTGGCTTATATGAATGTGTCTTCAAGGTCATCAGACTGATTTCTTTTGTTGTTATGTTTGCTTTTTTGTTTTTGTTTTTGTACCGGGGATTAAACCCGGGCTATTCTACCTTTTAGCTACCCCCTTAACCCTTTTTATTTTTTTATTTTGAAACAGGGTCTAGCTAAATTGCTGAGGCTGGCCTCAAACCTGTGATCTTCCCGCCTCAGCCTCCCAAGTACTGGGATTACAGGTGTGCGCCACTGTGCCTGTCTCAAAATATCTTTTTTAAAACAATTAGCATCTACAGATAAAAATGAGTAGAAAGTTGTGGATGTAGCTCAGTGGTAGAGCACTTGCCTAATGTGAACAAGGCCTGGGAGGATGTTTAAAAATAGAGCTGAACTGGACATAGTGGCACATGCCTGTAATCCCAGTATTTGGGAGGCTGAGACAGGAGGATCAGATTCAAGGACAGCCACAGCAACTTTGCAAGGCCCTCAGCAACTTGGTGAGACCCTGTTTCAAAAAAAGGGGGGGGCTGGGGATGTAACTTGGAGGTAGAATGCCTCTGGATTCAACCTCCAGTACCAAAAAACAGAAAGAAAGAAAAATGCAGAGCGTGGTGGCAAATGCCTGTAATCCCAGTACTTGAGAGGCTGAGACAGATCGCAGGTTTGAGGCCAGCCTCAGCAATTTGGTGAGACTTCAGCAACCTAGCCAGGCCCTGTTTCAAAATAAAAAATAAAATAGGGCTAGGGATGTGGCTTGGAGGTAGCACACCTCTGATTCAATCCCCAGTACCAAATTAATTAATTAATTAATTAATACAGGTGGGGATATGCCTCAGTGGTAGAGGAGTAAAGCTCTGGATTGGACCCTCAGCAAAAAGGGGGGCTGGGCATGGTGGCTTATATCTGTAATCCCAGTACTTGGGAGGCTGAGACAGGAGGATTGCAGGTTTGAGGACAGCCTCAGCAATACAGTGAGACCGTCAGCAACTTAGTGAGACCCTGTCTCAAAAAAATCAATAGCGTGGTGCCCCACACTTGTAATCCCAGTACTTGGGAGGCTGAGACAGGAGGATTGCAGGTTCGAAGCCAGCATTGGCAACTTTACGAGGCTCTCAGCAACCTAATGAGACCTTGTTTCCAAATAAGAAATAAAATCGGGCTGGGGGTGTGGCTTGGAGGTAGAATGTCTCTGGGTTCAATCCCCAGTACCAAAAAATAAAAATAAAAATAAAAAAGGGCTGGGGTTGTAGGTCAGAGGTAGAATGCCCCTAGGTTCAATCCCCAGTATCACAAATACAAACAAACAGAAAAACCTAGTGGCCACCATGTATTGTTCAGAACTTTGGTGCCATTTTGAATGTTTTTCTTGTATCATCATTTATAAGGTCAGTGTGTTCATGGCATGTTCTTGGTGTTCAAGTGACAATAATTTTTAGATAAGCATTTAATATTAAAAATTCTTAAATCTGACATTTCTTTAGTTTAAGTAGGCTTATTATATGATCACAAAATCTTAAGTTTTTTACACTTACAAAACTGATGTTGACTTAAGCTATCTGTAACATAATTTCAAGAATGAAAAATAATAGTAGTTAATCTATTTTTGGAATTTTATAGACTTCACTTACATATTCTCTGGGTTTGTTTTTCTTCTTTTTTAAATTAAGCTTGTGGTTTGGGTTGACCCTCTGGATGGTACCAAGGAATATACTGAAGGTTGGTATCTCTTTTGCATTCATATTTCACAGCAATAAGACTAAGATATGATATTTAGTTGTAAACATTTGATATTTTATATGGTGTGTGTATACTGAGGATCAAACTCAAGGGCATTCTAAGTCTAAGTGGCACCCCCACCTTTTTTATTTATTTTTATTTTTCCATTTTGAAATGGTCTTGCTAGGTTGCTGAGAGTGTCACTAGTTGCTGAGGCTTTCCCTGAACCTGCGATCTTCCTGTTCCAGTCTCCTAAGTACTGGGTTTAAAGGTGTGAGCCACCATGCCCAGCTGGTATTTTATATGTTGTATGAAAAACTGCTCATGGTAGCTAATTGTTAGCATATGTCAATGGTTATTAAGACAGGGGGAGGGCTAGAGTGTAGCTCAGTGGTAGAGTGCTTTCCTAGTACGAGCAAGGCCTTGGGTTTGATTGAACCCCAGTGACAGACAGACAAACACACACACACACACCCAAACACATGGAGAAAAATTCATCTCCTTCAAATACTACCCCCATACTCTATTAGCCGTATAATTGTAAAGGTCCCCCAGATAATACCTGTCATATGAAACCTGCTTTACCACAGTAACTGTACTAAACCCCCAGCTTTATTGGAGTAGAAAGCCAGTGACGGGCACAGCTGTGCTGCCCTTGCTTTGCCACCATTACCATCCCACACTCATCTCATTCACCCTTTATCTGAAGTCATTAAAGATGAGAAAAATTAGCAGGGTGTGGTGGCTCATGCCTGTAATCCCAGGGACCCTGGAGGCTGAGGCAGGAGGATCACAAGTTCTAGGCCAGCCAGAGAAAGTAGCAAGATAAAAAATTAAAAGGGCTGGGATATAGCTCAGTGTTAGAGTGCCCTGGGTTCAATCCCTAGTACTGACAAAAAAAATTCCTCATAAATAAAAACAAACAGAAACAGAAAAAAAAGAGAGAGAAAACTTGGAAAGCAGCAAATTAAAATAAAATTGGCAACATAAAAGTAAGAAAGACCAGGCTCAATGCCAGATTTTTAGACTTTGGAAGCTTAGAGTTTTATTTTGGGGTTTTTGTTTTTGTTTTTGTGGTACCAGGGATTGAACCCAGGGGCATTTTGCCTCTGAGCCTACATCTCCAGCCCTATTTTTATTCTTTATTTTGAAACAGGGTCTCACTAAGTTGCGGAGGGCCTCACTAAGTAGCTGACGGTGGCCGCTAACCCGGATCCTCCAGTCTTAGCCTCCCAAGTACTGGGATTACAAGCGTGCGCCATCTCGCCCAGCTAGAGTTTTATTTTTGAAATAAAGTTCTACATGGTTTTTCTTTCTTTCTTTTTTTTTTTGTGGTGCTGGGGTTTGAACCCAGGGGCATTCTACCACCAAGCTACACCCCCAGCCCTATTTTTTAATTTTTTATTTGAAAACAGGGTCTTGTTAAGTTGCTGACAGCTTCACTAAGTTGCTGAGGCTGGCTTTGAACCTGCAATCCTCCTGTCTCAGCCTCCCAAGTACTGGGATTACAGGAGTATGCCACCACGCCCTGCTTACATGGTTTTTCTTACATTGGTTCTCAGCTTCATGGCTTAAAAAACGAAAATTTCTCATTTTCTCATAGTTCCTAGAAAAAAAACTTTCTCTATCGTTGGATGAGCCATATCTGTAATGAATGAGTCATGTGGTATGTGTGGGAATGTATTGAAAACATGTCTATAATCCATTGATAAATAGGGAAGCTCTATACCGCTTTGATGTGTATAAGAGAATGTATCCTTTTATTGCAAAAATAATTTGGAGCAATTGATGGTACTGATGAGGAGTCACACCATGAGAAAGATATATAATTGATATTTCTTATTCATAGGTCTTCTTGACAATGTAACTGTTCTTATTGGAATTGCCTATGAAGGAAAAGCCATAGCAGGCATTATTAACCAGCCGTATTACAACTACCAGGTATTACTATCAGTGATACAAAAATATTGCATTATATGAATATCATGTTTTATGATTCCAGATGTGATCTAATCCAGTGGTTTCTACCTTGGTTGCACGTGCAATCATCAGGACAAGTTTTCAAAATACAGATTCCCAGGGCATAGCTAGACCTGTTGGATCAGAACCTCTGGGGGCATTGGTACCAGGAATGTATAAATCTGTATTTGTGTGTTCATAGACACACTGTATACATTATGTTTTTATGATTCAAGTGCAAATGTTTGAGAATTATTGACATGGTTCGCGATTAGATTAGTCATCAAGACACCTGATTTACAGGTGGTTCTTGAAGCATATTGAAGAAATGAATCATTTCAACCAAGAAAAGATGCTAGCCTTGTTGCTTTCCAGGTAATACTGCGTAGTACCTAGATTATAGTCAGTATCAGTAACGGAACTGAATATGCTCTTGCACTCTATTCCTCTTATTTTGTCTTTCCTAATCTACTTTGACTTTCTGTTATACTTCAGACAAATTGTCTTCCTTAGAATCAAGAGGCTAATGTGCTAGGTGTGGTGGCACATGCCTGTAATCTCAGTACTCAGTACGGGGGAGGCTAAGACATGAGGATTGCAGGTTTAAGGACAGTCTCAGCAAATAGAGAGACTCTCAGCAACCTAGTGAGACCTTGTTTCAAAAATAAAAAGGGTTGGAGTGTAGCTTAGAGGTAGAAAGCTCCTGGGTTCAGCCCCCAGTAACACACACACACACACACACACACACAACACACACACACACATACACACACAAAATAAATAAGAAACAAGAATATACCATAAATCACTTTTTAATTCTAAAGGAAATTATTGAGATAATATATTTAATGTATTTATAATAATTTGACTTTGATAGAACTTTGGAGAAACAAAGAAAAGAGGGGGATTCTCACTTCTGAATTCTGATTTAAAAGCAAGATTAATCTTTACTTCTAATACAAATTTGTTTTTTCCTAGTGTTTGTATGATTATAAATTTTGTTTATAATTATGTATTTTTTTTGCAGTACTGGGGTTTGAACCCAGGGGCATTCTACCTCCAAGCTACACCCCCAGCCCTATTTTTTATTCTTTATTTTGAAACAGGGTTTCACTAAGTTGTGGAGGGCCTCACTAAGTAGCTGAGGCTGGCCATGAACCTGGATCCTCCGGTTTCAGCCTCCCAAGTACTGGGATTACAAGCATGCACCACCACGCCTGGCCATAATTATGTATTTCTTAGAACTTACCAAAATAGTTAAGCATTATTGGAAAAGTCACTTATATAGAATTGCTTAAGTGTCCCTTAATTTTTATAATATGACTTTAATGTTTATACAGTTTGAGACATAAGTTTGTGATTTTTATGTAAACATTAAAATAAGTCAATACTATTACTTAAAAGAGGGGCATTTAATTGATAGAAAGCCTTATAATACATGATACATTTCATCAAAAATAAAGAGCTAAGTGCTTGGAAATTGTTAATAATTTTCATCCCTTCTTTCTGAGATTCGAAAAATTGTATTCATTTTCCACAGAACAATGAAAAGCAGCAGTTAAGGGAACACAAGAATGAAGCAAAGGTGAGAAAAATAGCTAGGTTTTGGCCTCACTAGAAGGTAGAAAAGAGGTAGGCACTTGTGGTCCCCCAGGAAGTTGCTGTGCATCCCATGTACCAGTTCCTTTTCTCCTGTTCAGCTTCTCTTCATTCCCTCTCCTTTTCCACATTCCCTTCTGTATGCTCTCTTTATCCCCTCTTCCTTCTTGTTTGCTTATGCTCTAGAATTTGTTGAAACAGATGGAAGTTGAAAAGTCGCTCATCCGTGTTGGTATTCAAGACCAAAGATTCCATTTGATATAATCATCATAAAAATAATAGCTAAATTTATTAAGAGCTTGCACTGCGCTGCCAGGCTCAAGGGCTTCACGTGTATTATCTCTTTCAATATTCACCACAACCCTTTAAGGCAACTCTTAGCCCTATTTGTGTGTGTGTGTTACTCGAGATTGAACCCAGGGGCATTCTACCTCCGAGCTACACCCCGAGCCCTATTTTTTATTCTTTATTTTGAAGCACGGTCTCAACTAAGTTGTGGAGGGTCTCACTAAGTAGCTGAGGCTGGCTGCAAACCTGTGATCCTCCTGTCTCAGCCTCCCAAGTACGGGATTACAAGGGTGCGCCACCTCGTCTGGCCTCTTAGCCCCATTTTAAAGAAGAGGAAACTGAAGCAGTTAATATACCTCTGAGACCCAATGAGTAAATGACACATCCAGTTTTTCAGAGTCAGGTCTACGGCTTTTTGCCCTGTATTGCTTTTTTGAGCCAAATGAAAGACTTAACAATTCAGACTTTATTATTGCCTCTAACAGACAGTGAATCAGATAGGCACCTAAAGGAAGCAAAGATAGGGTGCAAAGAAACACAGTCATTACATCAGAGCTAGCTCTTAACCATTATGAATCTTAATTGTTGTGAGATGAAATGTCTCCCTTTATCACCCCGGGAAAATGAGTGTGGAGGCTTTGAAGGAAAGAGATGATGGCAGCAGCTGTGCCATCAGAAGACAGGAAGACCAGCTGGCTGCATCATACGACCGCCTGTGCCTCACCAGGCCACCTGTTTCTTTGGACCCATCCTCTTTGCCTACATATTCATTTACAGAGGGATATGACTTTAGGGACCAGAATATTTGGGTCCACTGTTTAGTACACATTCCTCTCTTTTTCAGAATAGCCAGACACCTGAATGAATAGATTTTTTGGGAACATGGAATTAGTCTTGGTGATCAAGCTAAAGCCTTAGAGTACATAGAGCCAGTCTGTACTTTTCAGATTTGAAGCCTCTCCTGTAGACTCAGGAAGGAATGAGGAAGCGTGGGGACACATATTGAGTACCCACTACTTGTTCTTGGCTTCTTTTGTTGCCCTGTTGCAGAGTGCTGTCAGCAGTCAGCCTCATCAGAGACTGCCTCATCTGTGAAGAGCCATCTCGCCCAGGGTCATATCCCTTCCCAACGCAGTTCATTTCTGATGACCAATTGTTGCAGGAGTATAAAGGTGTAGCATTTTATCCCAACTTGGAACAACCATGAATGGCTATCCTAGCTCTAGAGTTCCCCAGTGGGTCAGCTGAAGCTGTTGGGCTGCATCACAGCCCATTTTTCCCCTGCCCACACCTGCTTCCTTCCACAGGTGTCAACCCCAAGTGTAGTCCATGACATGCATCCCCCCTGACTCAGGGTCCACCTGCTGGGGAACCCAACAGAAACTTACTTTAACAGCACCTGGCGTACTACCTGAGGACAAATAAGATGATGTATTTGAGCTGGGTGCAGTGTCACACACCTGTAATCCCAGTATTTGAAAGCTGAGACAGGAAGATTGCAGGTTTGAGACCAGCCTCAGCAACTGAGGCCCTCAGCAACTTAATGAGACCCTGTTTAAAAATAAAAATAAAAATAAAAAATAGGGCTGGAGATTTACCCCAGAGGTAAAATGCCCTTGGGTTCAATCCCCAGTACCACACACACACACACACACACACAAAGATGATGTATTTGAGAACATTTTGACAAGTAAGCTCAGGCAATATAATTTAGTAATGAAGAATATCAATGTTGATGGGTACAGTGTCATGTGCTTGTAGTCTAGTTACTTGGGAGGCTAAGGAAGGAGGATCACTCAAGCCCAGGAGTTCAAGGCCATCCCGGATAACATAATGTCGTAAAAACCTGTCTCAAAAAAAAAAGTAAACTTTGAACATAGGCAAGCTTAGGCTTGGTTATAAAGTTCCTAAAATCCATGGTCAGATTACTTAATGATTCAAAATATCATTTTTCTGCCGGGCATGGTAGCGCACACTTGTAATCCCAGTACTTGGAAGGCTGAGACAGGAAGATCGCAGGTTCGAGGACAGCCTCAGCTACTTAGTGAGGCCCTCCGCAACTTAGTGAGACCCTGTTTCAAAATAAACAATAAAATAGGGCTGGGGGTGTAGCTCGGAGGTAGAATGCTCCTGGGTTCAATCCCTAGTACCACAAAAAAAAAGATAATTTTTCTCATTTTTAAAATAAGGATAAAGGCTAATGTAGCTCAGTGGTAGAGCACTTGCCTAGCATGCATGAGATCCTGGGTTTCATCCTCTGCCCCACAAAAAATAAATAAGCAAATAATATAAGGAGAATAATACCACCTTCATGGGGTTGTTTTGAGGACTGAATGAGATAATATGTGTAAAGCACTTAGTGTGGGGCCTGCTTCGTGTTGAGTAAAATATATGTCTACCTGTCTGTAATATATATCTACTATATTAATATCATTGTGATGACTTTGGATTGATTATTTTATATACCAGTTTTACTTTCCATGAAATAAAATGCAGGTTATGTTTTTTATATGAAGTGCTTAGTTATAACACTGTCACTGAAAATTGTTTGACCTCTACGAAGGAAAATACAGTTTCTAAGATTGTGGTATCATTGTTGTTTTACCGGTGTAACTGTCAGTAAAATCTTAACCCTGATGCCATTATCCATGGCTCTTCTTCAGTATCGACTTATCCAGTTGCCCTCTCTCACTAGATGCAAAATACATTCTCACCATAAAAACATGATCCTTATTGTTTCTTGGATACTGAAAAGTAATCAGTGCATGGTGTTTCATTTCCTGGAGACTTAAGTGCCTTTCGAAAGTGGCTATTTTCAATACAACAAACAGCTCATTGGATGATTCGGAAAGAAATGCTAATCAATATATGATGTTTCCTTTCCTGAGGACTCCAAGCAATAACCGAAAGTTCCCTTCAGTACCTTTGAAACTATTAACCAAAACAATAATGAGAATAATCAGCTGATCTTGTAGGAAAATCCTTTGTCAATGCCATTGTTCTTGTACTCCATAGCAGTATTGTGTTTTTATTTTTATAACTAAATAGCCTATATTCTAAATATTTTAACTACAATTAAATATTCCATTATGGCTAATGTCTTTCCCCAAATGACGGTAAGCTCTGCTGTTGTTTCACCTGTTCACATAGGCAGGACCAGATGCTGTGCTGGGGAGGACCATCTGGGGAGTTTTAGGGTTAGGTGCCTTTGGGTTTCAGCTCAAAGAAGTCCCTGCTGGGAAGCACATCGTCACAACTACGCGCTCCCATAGCAACAAGCTGGTCACAGACTGCGTTTCTGCCATGAACCCTGACGACGTGCTGCGAGTGGGAGGAGCAGGAAATAAGGTATGAAAAAGATCTGTCTTCTGCTCTGACATGGAAATACCGAACTTTTTAAACACATGAAATAGAAGCTTAAGAGAAGGGATTAAGATTATCATTTGTCACAAAAACACATTCCTACAACACTTAAAGTTTAAACAATCTAAGGTTCAAGCTTTTTTATCTCAGAGAGGTTAGTGTTACTAAAAGACACTAGGATAGGACCCCATGCCTCTTACCAAGGACCTTAGTTTCCCAGGGACCCTCCTGGGTGATATCCTAGACCTTTCTTCTGCAGACCCTGTGGACAGGCCTGCTTGCACCCTTCCTGCCTACTTCCTCCATTTTTTTACCCAGGCTTCCAGCCGCTTGAGAGAATTGTGAAATGGGACACAGATTGTTCTCCATCCTTAGCCCTGATCTCTTCTCATCTGATTGTCATCCCTCAACTATCTCAAATTCAGCATGTCCAGGTTCAGCTCATCTTCTTTCTACCCACCCCCAGAAGTGTCCCTCGCCCTATTTGCATTCTGGTTAGCACCACCACCATGTTCCTGATTGCTTCAGCCAGACACCTGTGAATGTTATCCCAGACTTCTTCACATCCTATCAATCTAGTCTTACCCATATAAATACTTCCCTAATGTCTCCTCTTGTTCATCTCAGCTGCTGGTACCCTAGTTGAAACCTGTCATCATCCCTCACTCAGATTGCTAGCGTAGCTTCCAAAGTGGTCTCCCCATTCAATCCAGTCTTCACAAATGCCACTAGAGCAATTAAAAATGCAAACCTTCTCCCCTGCCCCATATTCTTGAATGATTCCTCATCACAGTTTAAACTCCAAGCCTATTAACATGGGATGTAAAGACTGCAATATCCTGGCCCCTGTACACCCCAAGACTCATCGCCTTCCATCACCAACTCATACTTCAGCTCTAGTGCTACTGAACTGCATGTAGTTGCTGATACGTGTGCATTTCATACTGTGTGCCTAGCACAGGGAAGGCAAATAGTATTTATTGAACCAAGTGGAATTAATTTATTTTCACTGATGCTTTGGAAGCCATATTCAAAGTGAAAATATTATTCCTGGTATTCACTGAAACATAAATAGTGACAATTAGGATTTTTCTTTGCCCCTAACTTTTATAATCACAAAAACCCATCATTTTCTTTTATTCCCAAAGGGTACCATTCTCCTAAGAAACATTAATTCCTCATCTTGCATGCCTCTGCCTTTCTCCTCTGAAAAAAACCTTGTTGGGCATTTCATAACCTTTCTTTTTCTTTTCTTTTTTTTTTTTTTACAGTAAGGACCCCTTTGACAACTTAAGGAAAGCTACAGCCCCTCTTGCATAAGAAAAAAAAAAATACCCAGTAGCCAGGCTACTTGGGAGGCTGAGCCGGGGGATCGCAGGTTGGAGGCCAGCCTTAGCAACTTAGGTCCTCAGCAACCTAGTGAGACTCGGTTTCAAAATAAAAATAAAATAGGTCTAGGGGTGTAGCTCAGAGGTAGAATGCCCGTGGGTTCAATCTCTAGCACTACAAAAACAAAAAACAAAAAATATGTACCTGGTGTAGTTCTTAACACATAATATCAGACTTGACATAGCTGTTCAATGAAAGAAAAACCTTTTACTCAAAATTCTCCAGCAAGGTTGAGATGTCTGAAGGTATTCATAAATAGTGCTGAAAGACATACTGGTAACTCTATGTTTACTAAGATTTTCTGCATTCTCATGGTCTCTTTTTCGGAATATTTGAACCCTGAAGTTTTTAGTAATAATTATTTTATAGTATAACCAAAAAAAGCCAAATTGACTAATGAAACTTGATAGCAAATTCTATCAATGATCTAAGTTTTGTATGAGTATTCCAGGAAATAATAGAGTGATTACTTATAAGTTGGTATTTTGGTAGTGGAAATAGCAAAAGGTATTATTCTGAAGACTTAGGAAAGTTGTAATTAGACTAGTCAGCACTGCACATCTTTTGAACTTATTATACTTTATACACATTTGTACTGCTTTATATTTCTCAATTCTTTATTTAATAATGGCCAATTTTAGAAGTTTAAAAAGCCTTTATTTTTATAATAAATATATATTGCTTTAATAGTAAGAAAAACAATGTGAATATAAAGAAAACTTTATTTCATTCAACTTGGAATATGGAGATTGTTCAGATATCCTCTTTGTACCTTATTTGACCAGGTTCTTCCCCACTTCAGATCCCTAGATATTGTTATGCATTTATTGAATTTCCTCATACTCGTCATTTAAGCCTGCTAAAGGCTTTAACCTAAGTGAAGTCTGACAGAGGAACCAATTAAATGTCCTTGGTAGAAACAAGCAGTCTTTCTCATTTGTACCTGGCGGAGGGGTAATTACTACCTTTAACTTTGCAGATCATTCAGCTGATCGAAGGCAAGGCCTCTGCGTATGTGTTTGCCAGCCCTGGATGCAAGAAGTGGGACACTTGTGCCCCAGAAGTTATCTTACATGCTGTGGGAGGTTAGTGTGTTTTATTTTAGAGAATTATAGCGTTTTTATATTATGCTGAGACATCATATTTTAATAATATTATTTTACCAAGACTCTTAGGATATAAAAGCTAGAGGAAAGCTTAGATTATCCAGTCCAAAGCCCTAATTTCATAGATGAGTAAGTATATTTTCATCAAATTTATTTTTCTTTAGCCTATTGTCCCCTTTTGGGACTTTGATCTGCATACAATTAATTTAATGTAACTCTTATTTACAGTTTTAATGCTTTTTAGAGTTTTTTTTTTCCCTCAAAAAGTAAACTGTTCAAGCTGGGCGTGGTGGCACATGCTTGTAATCCCAGTACTTGGGAGGCTGAGAAAGGAGGATCTGGGTTCACAGCCAGCCTCAGCTACTTAGTGAGGCCCTCCATAACTTAGTAAGACCCGGTTTCAAAATAAAGAATAAAAAAATTGGACTGGGGTGTAGCTCGGAGGTAGAATGCCCCTGGATTCAATCCCCAGTGCCACAAAAAAAACAAAGTAAACTGTTTATCATTACTGGCATCACCTTGCTTGGTGTCTCTCTCTCTCTCTCTCTCTCTCGCTCTCTCTCTCTCTCTCTCTTTTGTGTGTGTGTGTGTGTGTTACTAGGGATTGAACCTATTTTTTATTTTGAAACAGGGTCTCACTAAGTTGCTGAGTGTCTCACTAAATTGTTGAGACTGACCTTGAACCTGTGATCCTCCTGTCTCAGCCTCCCAAGTACTAGGATAACCGGCATACTCCACCATGCCCACTTTGGCTGAATATATATTACAGATAATATGTAATATTACAGTAAGATGATTTTTCAATTTCAAAAAATATCAGTTCCCATCTACTCTTAGTAAGCAGTGCCCTTTAAAATTCCTGCCAGGAGCTGGGCGTGATGGTGCATGCCTGTAATCCTCACTATTTGGGAGGCTAAGGCAGGAGTATCTCAAGTTTGAGGCCAGCCTAGGCAATATAGTGTGACTGTCTTAAAACAAACAAACAAACATATAAAATCCCTCTCAGAGACTGGGGTATGTGGTTCATGATAGAGTTTATGCTTAGCATGTGAGAGGTCCTTTGTTCCACTCCCAGCACCCAAAAAAAGCAATTCTAATATATTATTTTATCAGTACCTTATTAGTGTATTATATGATGAGCAGGTTAAATTATATTTCATCATAGTCCATATTTATTGAATGTAAGTTGAAACTGTAATATAATACAATTGTATTTTATGAACATCCTTTACCTAAACTCTTACAAAATAATGTGTTAATATTAAATAATAGGAGCTGAGCGTGGGATTACACGCTTGTAATCCCAGTGCTTGGGAAGCTGAGACAGGAGGTCACACGTTCGCGGCCAGCCTCGGCAACTTAGTGAGACCCTGTTTCAAAATAAAAGAATAAAGCAGGGCTGGGGGTAGCTCAGAGGTAGAATACCCCTGGGTTCCATCCCCAGTACCACACACACACACACACAAAAAATTAAATAACAGGATAAAGCAGGCATGGTGGCACACTCCTATAATCCCAGTACTTGGGAGGCTGAGACAGAAGGATCACAGGTTCTAGGACAACCTCAGCAACTTAGCAAGACCGTGTTTCAAAATAAAAAAGGGCTGGAATTATAGCTTGGAGGTAGACTGCCTCTGGTTCAATCACCAGTACCAAAAAAATAGATGACCACATTTTTGAAAATGTCAATAGTGGTGATGGGGTGATGGCGTATAATAGGAAAAATCAGCACTTCAGGAAAAAAGAAATTAATTGACACCAAGAAATACATCTTGAGGGCCTAGGGGGGTACAGCTCAGTGGTAGAGCAGGTCCTTAGCATGCGTAAAGTCCTGGATTCAATCCCCAGTTCCAGAAAAAAATAAAAAAAGAAATCCAAATTGAAAATGCTAAGTGAAATTAAATTTTAATTAGAGAGAAAAAACTCCTATACTTTTAGTTAAAATTGTTGTATAGTCTTAACTTTCAAGTCAACTAAAACTTTTACTTTTAAGGTCATTCATTATTTTATCCAGAATTTATTGGCTATTATTGGAAGCAAAGGGCATTTAAAAACAACTAGGGCCAGACAGGGTGGCACATCTTTTATCCCAGTGACTCTAGAGACTGAGGCAGGAGGATTGCAAGTTAGAGGTCAACTGGGGCAACTCAGCAAGATCCTATCTCAAAATAAAATTTTAAAAAAGATAGGAGCCAGGTATGCTAGCACACACCTATAATCCTAGTACTTGGGAGGCTGAGAAAGGAGGATTGCAGGTTCAAGGACAGCCTCAGCAAGTAGTGAAACTCTTCTCAAGACCTAGCAAGACCCTGTTTTAAAAAAAAATAGAAATGGGGGTGTAACTCAGAGGTAGAATGCCCCTGGGTTCAATCCCCAGTACCACACACACAAAAAAAAGGATAGGGAGCTGGGCATGGTAGTGCATGCCTATAGTCCCAGTACTTGGGAGGCTGAGACAGGAGGATTGCAGGTTCAAAGCCACCTTCAGCAACTTAGTGAGACCCTGTTTCCAAATAAAATAAAATAAAATAGAGCTGGGGATGTAGCACAGAGGTAGAATGCCTCTGGGTTCAATCCCCAGTACATACGTATGTACGTGTACACACACACACACACGGGATAGGGACATAGTTCATTAGCAGAGTGTTACCTAGCACACCTGGGCTCCATTCACAGTAACACACACACACACACACACACACACAAGACTACGGCAGTTTTGAGGTATAACTCAGCGGTAGAGTGTGCACTTAGCTTGTGCCAGACCCTGGTTCAATCCCCGGTAAACCACTCTGCCCCTTCACAAATTAGAAACATCACGATCCAACCATCTGTTAACATTGCGTTGATGTTTTTTCTCTAGGCAAGCTAACCGATGTCCACGGGAATGCCCTGCAGTACCATAAGGAAGTGAAGCACATGAACTCCGCAGGGGTCCTGGCCACTCTGAGGAACTATGACTACTACGCAAGCCGGGTTCCAGAATCTGTGAAGAATGCACTTGTTCCTTAAAGGAAAGTTTCATTTGTTTAGCTAGGAGGACTTGCTTCTTAAAATCATACATTTTAAAACTGATTGAATACAATTAGAGCTCCACCTTTATTCATTGTTGTTCAGTGATTTATATTAGTTACTTAGGAATAGAAAATAGCATTAAAGAATTTAGTTTTACAGGAGTCCAATACTCCCATGCCTTAGGCATGTAATAAATTTTATATGTTCTTTTTCCTGTTTTTTTTTAAAAAAAAACAGGAGCCGGGCACAATGGTGTACAACTTGTAGCCCAGCTACTTGGGAGGCTGAGTCAGGAGGACTGCATGAACCCAGCAGTTGTTGGACAGCCTGGGCTACAAAGCAAGGACCTGTCTCAAAAAAAAAAAAAGTGCTTGATTGATCAATCAACCAGACCAATTTTGACATCTGGAGAATTTATAAACTCAATATATTATATTTCTTTTCTTTTCTTTTTTTGCGGTACCGGGGATTGAACCCAGGGGCACTCAACCTCCGAGCTACACCCCCAGCCCTATTTTTTATTCTTTATTTTGAAACAGGGTCTCACTAAGTTGTGGAGGGCGTCACTAAGTAGCTGAGGCTGGCCACGAACCCAGATCCTCCCGTCTCAGCCTCCCAAGTACTGGGATTACAAGCGTGCGCCACCACACCCAGCTATTTCTTTTCTTTTTATGTGAAAAAATGAAAAAAATGTTTAGTTCCAACTATCTAGATCATTTATGTAATCAACATTCCTATCTCGTAACCACATTTCTTTAGGGCACAGAACCTGATTGTTCCAGAATTTCATTCTTGTTTTTTTAAACAAAGAAATTTTTAAAGTGTTCCTACTCCAATTATAAATACATATAATGTTATATATGTTGATGAAACACTTGTGGGGAAAGTTTATTTAAAATAAATTATTTAATCCAAGCTCTTTGTGTTGTTTGCTACCATTTTTTTTTTTTTTTTTGGCGATACCGAGGATTGAACCCAGGGGCATTCTACCTCCGAGCTCCACCCCAGCCATATTTTTTAATCTTTATTTTGAAACAGGGTCTCACTAAGTTGCGGAGGCCTCACTAAGTAGCTGAGGCTGGCCGCGAACCCGGATCCTCCAGTCTCAGCCTCCCAAGGTTTGCTAGCTTTTTTAAGTATTCGAAAATTATAAATTCTCTACTATGTGGATTTATTCTTATGGCATCATTTTAAGGCTTAACTCTAAAAAGTTGAGTAATTGCCTTGATTCCTTACAACAGGAGATTATAATGTATACTATTATATTCTGTCATTATGGCTAGATATTTATTGTTAGGTGTCTGTCCATTCCTTAAATTAAATTTCTCTCTTTTTGGATTAAGCAAGGGATTTAAGTTAATAGTTCCCAAACCCCTTGGCATGCATGAGGCCCTGAGTTCAATCCCAACACCAATAAAAGAAAGAAGGAAAGAAAACAATAGTCCTGAAATCTAGTTGTATATCATGATCACTTGAGAAGATTTTTCTTCTCAAATGCAGTTTCACAGGGCCCATCCTAGCAATCCGGACTCTGTATAAAGAAGGCTGCTGTGGGAACTTTGATAATCATGTAAGTGTAGGACTCACTAGATATGGCAATGTAGTATTAATTTACAGGGGCATCATAGTCTAGCAGGAAGAGGTCTGTGTGGCTTTGACACCCTTGAGCGCTCCTCTTGTAACTCTTCTCTCATTGTCCTGATTTTCTTTCTCCCTTCTAGCCCCTCCCACTCAGTCTTCTTTCTTGTGTTCTCTTTGTCTTCCTTCCCTTAAATGTTATCAAGATTCTGTTCTGGGGTCTCTGCTTTCTCACCAGACTATTTAATCTGCCCATATGGCTTCATGTAATGCCGTTTACCCAGAAATCCAAAATCTATACCTACCTTAGAACTCTCAAACTCTAGATTTATATACCCCAAAGCCTACTTTGATGCCTTCAGATCTATCAGTCTATCTATCTTTTTGTGTGTGTGTGGTACTGGGGATTGAACCTAGAGGTGTTCTAACTCTGAGCCCTATTGTATTTGTTATTTTGAAACAGGGTCTCACTAAGTTACTGTGTGCTGGCCTCAAACCTGTGATCCTCCTGTCTCAGCCTCCTAAGTACTGGGATCTCAGGTGTGCACTGCTCTGTCTGGTGCCTTCAAATATTTCTAAATTATTATTTATAAATAGCTCTTCATTCTTGCCCCCACCTCCTTAAATTGTTTTACATTGGGAGGCTGATACAGGAGAATTGCAGGTTCGAGGAGAGCTTCAGCAATGTAGCAAGACTAAGCAACAGAGTGAGACCCTGTTTCAAAAAACAACAAAAAAATAAGCCAGCATGGTGGTGCACACCTATAATCCCAATACTTGGGTGGCTGAGACAAGAGGATTACAGGTTTGAGGACCACCTCAACAAGTTGTGAGACTCATCAGCCTAGCAAGACTCTTTCAAAATAAAAATAAAATAGGGCTGGGGGTAGACTGCCCCTGCGCTCAATCCCTAGTACCAACAAATAAAAATAAAAATAAAATATTTGACAAACCCACAAGATGATCCTGAGAATTGGCAAATTTTGAAAACTACTGCCTTAATCCAATTACTTCCCTCCAGGAACAGCTCTCTGTGAACAGCAAATTAAACCTAACTTTTTAAAAAACCTAAGTGCAACCTAAGAATAACTTTAAAGGTATTTTCTATAGACTGCTGTATGAAAATGCAATTTATCCAAGTGAAATATTTGGGAGTCTACAGCCTCTCATCATTCCTATTGTTTCTACATTCATTTATACCATTATACCCCATTATAGCTTCCTTAGATCACTGTGGTATCTTCCTGACTAATCTCTGCCTTTACTCTAACTCTTCTAAACCCATCTATCACATTGTCTCCAAAATGAATTAAAAAAATCAAATCTAGTAATGCCATGCCCTTACTCAAAATATTTCATGGAGTGGTGCATGGTGGTACACCCAATGTTTGGGAGGCTGAGATAGGATCACACGTTCCAGACTAGTCTTAGCAACTTAGACCCTGTTTAAAATAAAAAGGGCTGGGGGTATAACTTGGAGATAGGATGCCTCTGAATTCAATCCAGTATAAAAAAAAGAGAGAGAAAGGAAGGAAAGAAGGATGGATCAGCAGCAATCCTTTATTCTATTTTTTTTCCTTTTTAGCCTAAAGATCTTAATTGGCCTTATTCTTTTTCTTTTTGTGATAGTGGGGATTGAACCCAGGGGCATTCTACCTCTGAGCTACACACCCAGCCCAATTTTTTTATTCTTTATTTTGAAACAGGGTTTCACGAAGTTGTGGAGGGCCTCACTAAGTAGCTGAGGCTGGCTGTGAACCTGCGATCCTCCTGTTTCAGCCTCCCAAGTACTGGGATTACAAGTATGCGCCACCATGCCTGGCTTGGCCTTATTTTTTTTATTCTACTATCAGGCAACACTTCATTCCATAAAACAAAATAAGTGTTCCCACAGGCTGAGCAAACAGGTTGGTTGTAGAGAGAGGTGGAAGAAAGCAGAAACAAAAGAACAAAACTTGGACTGGCGATTTCAAAGTTTCTTTATGAGTAAGAATGGGGAGAGAATATAAAAATAACTGCTTAACAACAGGTTATTTATTTATGGTACCGGGGGTTGAACGCAGGGGTATTCTACATACAAGCTACATCCGCAGCCCCATTTATTGATTGATTGATTGTCCTGGGGCTTCAACCCAGGGACATTCTACCTCTGAGCTACATCCCCAGCCCTTTTTGTTTTTTGAAACAGTCTTACTAGGTTGCTGAGTCTCCCCACCTTTCTGAGGCTGTCCTGGAACCTGCAATCCTCCTGTCTCAGCCTCCCAAGTACTGGGATTACAGGTATGCACCACCACACCTGGCTCAGAGGGAACTTTAGTATCCTACCAATTGAAACTAGCCTATTTGGGAAATTTGGCTGGTATCTAATTTTGATTCCCAAAGCTGGACCTATGAATGCTTTTGTTATTTTTTCCCTCCAGTGATGAAACATCAGATCTTTGCATGGTTAGCTCCTTCTCGCTGGATTGGTCTCAACTCAAATTCCATCATCATCATCATCATCATCATCATCATCATTTTGGCAGTGGGAGCCCCTGTAAAAAAAGAACTTCAACTACTAAAGTAGCGCTCTACCGTTCATCTATAAGCCTAGCCATAGTAGTTTTCCTTGAAGTCTTTCATACTTTTAACCATTATTTTCGAACTTGCAAACAACTCTTGAAAATGTTATTTTGGGAAAAAACTAAAAAAAAAAAAAAAAACATTAGAAATGTTTCCTCCATGCCCCAGTGTAGCCGTGGCTGTCGGTTTGGTGTGTATGCTTCCAGGATTTTTCTGCAGGCTTGCACACACACAAGCTCATCAACAATACACACTGCGTGGTCTATCACGTGCTAAACGTAAACGCCCATCGCCCGGTCGACGTGCTGTCACAACCCCGCTTTCTTCGCTTTCCGTACTGTCGTAAAGTCCGGGCCACTGCAGCGCGTTTACGACCCCGGCGTAGAACGCCACGTGCGTCCTTCAGACCCGAGCGCCGAGTGGGGGTGGGCCGATCGGGAGTACTAGGAGTGGGGCGGCGACGGCGCGCCGTGATGACGTAAGCGGCGTGTGCGCTGACGGCGTGGTCGCGCATGGGGGCGGGGCTGGGGCTGGGGCTGCGGCGGCGGGCGTTTGCACACGTTGCATCCTCTCGCTTTCTGCCGGGTCGGTGGTGTTTCGGGCGCCAGGCAGGCGGACTGACAGGTGGACGAGCACACTCGTGGAGATGGCGACGCTGTGTCTCACCGTGAATTCAGGAGAGCCTCCGCTGGGTAAGGGGGTGAGGCCGCCGACCGTGGGGTTGCATCAGCCCGGGAGGGTGCGGGGCAGGAGCTTCGC
The DNA here is from genome assembly GCA_004027185.1 of Glis glis. NCBI lineage: Eukaryota > Metazoa > Chordata > Mammalia > Rodentia > Gliridae > Glis > Glis glis. The sequence continues at coordinate 17,629 of PVJS01013425.1, read as the reverse complement.
TGCGCCCCGGCTTGGCGCAGTGGCGGTCACAGTCTGGGAGACTGGGCCTGCCCTTTCGCCCCAGCTGCCCAGGGCAGGCTCCGTGCCCGGCCCCGCGCCCTGTCCCCCGGCGAGGCGTCTGCTGCACAACAGAGCTTTCCGCGGCGTGGGCTAGAGGCGCGGTGCGAGCTCGGGCTGGGCGACCCCAGACTCAGTTTCGGACCCTCTTCTCTGAGGGATGACTTTCAGCCAATTTCCTTCTCCCTTTTTGAAATGATTTCTTCTAGAGCCCGAGAGGTGCTTGTAGAAGTAGCATTTTAAAACTTAAAGTCCCATTCTCTTCCTTTGCCCTCTTTTAGCATTTCTTTTCTCCCAACTCTCCTCATTTTACCTCCCTTTCTGTCCCTACCTCTCAGCAAAGGTCCTGAATTCACTTGACCCGACTTTTCCTTACGTTTTGACGGGCTCAAAGGGAACAAGATAGACGGTCGAATTAGCATTGAGGATTTCAAGTGAGGTTGCATTTATTTTTAATTAAAGGTGGTAGGGTAATTGCGAAAACGCTTAGGTTCGCTGCTGACTTACGGGGTTGCTTTACTACGCACCCTGTGGATGTAGTAAATGTGAGTAAACGTCAGATGTCACCTTCCTGATACATCTTAAGTTCGCTTTGAAATTGCTTTTCAGCATGGCCGAGGTTATTGTGGGTAAATAGCTTAGAATTTCTTTTTCGTTACTTACTAGAAATTACACAAACTAATTTAAGTAGTTTACTGATCTCATATTTGTTAGTGCATACATATACTATAGATACACAGGTACTTCCGAATGTTCACGAAGCCCATACCTTTAAATACAATTAATTGGCCATGTGGGGCTGATAAGATTACTCATTACATTCTCAAATTGGGTTGTGGTCTGAGTCTACTAGAACAAAAACACTTTCATTATACTTTATTTTATTTTATTTATTTTTGTGGTGCTGGAGATTGAACACAGAGCCTCTCAAATGCTAGGCAAAAAGCTGTACCACTAAGCTACACCCCCAACCCTAAAAATACATTTTAATAGCCATTTTAAATATTTATAAATGATATTTTGGTATATACTGGCTCCAGTAATTATGGGCTAACCCTCCAACAAATCAGTCAACTGTAAAAGAAATGGATGTGATTCTTGAGCTGGACAGACACTAGACAATGTGGCATTATGGTTGAGAGCAAAGACATTTGCTTCCTGGAGGCCTGAGTGCAATCCTGGCTTCTAAGTATTATCGTGGAACCTTGACAAATTCCTTGTTTAGCTTCTCCCACAGTTTCCTTATTAAAGAAAGGGGAAATAATGCCTTCTCTCTGTTGTAGGCTGCCAGCATTAAATGAGACTGTAGATTAAGTTCCTGACAAATACTAATGCCACTTAGAAAATCACTCTAAAGATTATTAGATCTATTTCCTTAGTGAATTACAGAATTCAGAATGATATACTATTGCTATTCAGGACAAGAATCGTAAATTTTTTTTTTTTTTTTTTGTGATACCGGGGATTGAACGCAGGGGTGTTCTACCTCCACACTACGCCCCCGGCCCTATTTTTTATACTTTATTTTGAAACCGGGTCTCACGAAGTTGCGGAGGCCTCACTAAGTAGCTGAGGCTGGCCGCGAACCCGGATCCTCTGGTCTCCGCCTCCCAAGTACTGGGATTACAAGAATGCGCCACCATGCCCGGCGTGTTCTTTTTTTTTAAACCTTAAAGTAACTTCAACATTGAAAGAAGATAAAATAGAACAAAGAACTTTTCTATGTGAGAGCAATACTCTGGTGTACATCACCCACAAGGAAGGAGTCCTTCACCTGACCTCATACACCCATCAAAATTAGGAAATACACATTGATAGAATTATTTTCATCTAATGCACAGAACCCATTCCTTTTCTAACAGTAATTGTTCTTTTAGTACCCTCCGTATCACAAGGACCAAAGTCTAGGACTCTGTTTTGTCTGTTCCTTATTGTCATGTCTCCCCAGTTTCTCTTGGTCTGGAATGGTTTATTAGTCTTCCCTTGGTTTTCATAGCTTTGACCTCTTTGAAGATTACAAGCCACTTAATTTGAAGAATATTCCCAAACTGGGTTGTCTGGTGCTTCCTTGTGGCTAGATTTCAGGCTATGCGTCTTTGGCAGGAATAACACGGTGATTCCTTTTTCTTTATTACAGAAGTGATTGTTCATCCTTCATTGAAGCCCATCAATTGGTGCATGAATTTTATTTTCCCTTTGTTAATGAGTCTAACCTTGATCATTTAAGATGGCATCTGCCAACTTCCCCCACTGCAGAGTTTTCTCTTTCAATTAATAGGCATGTTAATGGGGAGAACTTTGGGACCATGCAAATATTCCTCTTTTCATTAAACCTTTACCTACTGGTTTCAGCATCTATTAAAGCTTCCTGCCTAACTTGATTATTGGTGACCTTCCAGTTCTACAATTCCTTTTATATGTATTAGTTGGCATTTTTCTGAGAAAAGAGGTTTCTTTCTTTCCCATTTAAAAAGTCCCAGCAAGCCGGACGTGGTGGCGCATTCTTGTAATCCCAGTACTTGGGAGGCTGAGACAAGAGGATCGCAGGTTCGCTGCCAGCCTCAGCTACTTAAGGCCCTCTGCAACTTAGTGAAACCCTGTTTCAAAATAAGGAATAAAAAATAGGGCTGGGGGTGTAGCTCAGAGGTAGAATGCCCCTGGGTTCAATCCCTAGTACCGCAAAAAAAAGTCACACCAAATATAGGTTGTATTATTTTCACTTTCTGTTTAAAAAATAGTTTTGTTTTTAAAATTTTATGTTGACTTATAACTTGCATATAATTAAGCCCACCAATTTTAAATGTACAAATTGATTGACAAATACAGTGATATATGTAATGTATATGCCACCACAATGATAATATAGAATATTTCCATCTCTTCAGAAAAATGTTCTCATTCCCTTTTCAGTCATCCTCCTCCTTATCCCTGGCATCTTGTAGCCACTGATCTGCTTTTTTGTCACTTTGTTTTACTTTTTCTAGAATTTTATATACATTGAATCATACCATATATATCCTTTTCTACTTGGGATAGTGCTGTAGAGATTTTTCTACCTTGTTGTCTGTAACATGAATTTATTCCTTTTATTTGCTCAATAGGATCCCACTGTATGGATATGCTAAAATTTATCTCATTTACTTTGATGACCACATTGCTCTAATTTGCCAGTGGGAGCCCCTCCACATTGGCCTCTGTGACCTTTTGACCTAAATTTTGTCTTTCTTTTGAGTACTTCCTTGCTGTCTTAATCTGTGCTGATACACAGAGTACTACAAACTGGGTAATATATTTATTCGTTTACTTTTTTGTGGAGCTGATATTTGTTTTTATTTCTTATTGTTTTTGTGGTACTGGAACCTGGGGCATTGCATATCCTAGGCAGATACTCTACCTGTACCACCAGGTCCCAGACTGGGTTTTTTTTTTTTTTTTTTTTTTTT
>PVJS01013425.1:0-14029 GCA_004027185.1 Glis glis | reverse complement strand
CGTGTGCCACCACGCCTGGCTCCCAGACTGGGTAATTTATTTTATTTTATTTTATTTATTTATTTATTTATTTTTGTGTGGTACTGGGGATTGAACCCAGGGGCATTCTACCTCCTAGCTATACCCCCAGCCCTATTTTTTATACTTTATTTTGAAACCGGGTCTCATGAAGTTGCGGAGGGCCTCACTATGTAGCTGAGGCTGGCTGTGAACCCAGATCCTCCGGTCTCCGCCTCCCAAGTACTGGGATTACAAGTGTGCGCCACCACGCCTGGCCTATTTTTTATCCTTTATTTTGAAACCAGGTCTCACGAAGTTGCAGAGGGCCTCACTAAGTAGCTGAGGTTGGCCACGAACTCGGATCCTCCAGTCTCCGCCTCCCAAGTACTAGGATTACAAGCGTGCGCCACCACGCCTGGCTCAGACTGCATAATTTATAACAAACAAATTTATTGACTTACAGTTCTAGAGGCTGAGAAGTTCATGACTAAGGGGCTGCATCTGGCAAGAGACTTCTTGCTGTGTCGTAACATAGCAGAAGGAGGGGAGAAAGAGAGAACAAACCCATTTCCACCACATTAGTCCATACATATGGGCTGAGCCCCAGGACCTAAACACCTCTTAAAAGTCCCACTTATTAATACTGTTAGAATGGCAACTAAATTTCGACATAGATTTGGAGGGGACAAACATTCAAACCATAGCATTTGTTTTCTAGCACAGTAAGATTTTCTAAGCCAGGTGTGGTGCATGCCTGTAATTCCAGTACTTGAGAGGCTGAGACAGGAGGATCGAAGGTTTGCAGCCAGCCTCAGCAACTTAGCAAGACCCTGTTCCAAATAAAAAATAAAAACGGTTAGGGGTGTTGCTCAGAGGTGAAATACCCTTGGGTTCAATTCTCAGTACAAAAAAAAAAAAAATCTTTATTATTAAGAGACAGCATTACTCTGTTGTAGAATGTGAGGTCTGGATTGCCTTAGACCTGCATTCAACCCCTCACTGCCGTAGCCATGCACATTGGCCATGTAACCTCTCCAAACTTCAGTTTCCTCTTCTGTAAAAGGGAATAAAGGTATCTACTGTTAAGGTTACTAAAATGATTAAAAATTGAATGACTGAAGCATTTGGTGTGGTACCTACCACACAGTAATCACTTAAATACTATTGACTTTCATACAAGGCACTATTCTAATTTTTTCCTGTCTTCTGAGAGAGGAAAAGATTAATTTGGGTGTCTCTAACTGGAAGGCAGTTGGACTGTACTAATCATAGATTCTGATTTATTTCTCTAAGACAAAAGACTAGACTTGCTGCCTACAGACTCCTGAGGAAAAAGTTTATTCCATAATAAGTCTGTCAAACTTAGTATTAGATAGCTGACTCATCCTTATTGCTGTATGATTCAAGTTATAAATACTACATTGTTTTCAAAGAGAAACAATTCTTTTCATCCTATCATTTTTAGAAGCTTTGCTGGCAGTAGAACATGTGAAAGATGATGTTAGCATTTCTGTTGAAGAAGGGAAAGAGAATATTCTTCGTGTTTCTGAGTAAGTGCTTTTATATGTTTGTTTTCAGTACTGAAGAGCATTTTAAAAATATTCAGCATTACATATGTGCTTTTTACTTGCTATAACTAAGTAGATTATTCCTGGAAAGAAGTATGTTTTTTCATCCTAAAAGAAGAGAGCTCAAAGATTTGTATTTATCACATACCTAATTACACTCATAATCTGCTTAAGAGGAATGGAAATATTCAGAAAGATTTATATTTAAGACTTTTAAATTTTTAACAATTATAGAATGATTACAAAATAATTCTTTATAATTATTCTGGTAGAAAATTTGTAGTATTGAAAATCAATAATATAGGAAATAAATTGGTAAGTCCACAGCATAGAATGTTGGCATCTCTGAAGAAAGAGTCTTATGAAGAATTTTTTTCTTTTCTTGATCTTGTCTGTGTTCTTTTTTTGAAGTGCTGGGGATTGAACCCAGGGCCTTGGGCATTCTGGGCAGCCACTCTCCTATTGAGCTACACCCCTACCTCAGGGTTGGTTCTATCAACTCTTGAGTTTTACTCTAGAATAATTTGACTGAGCTCATCATTTGGGAACCTGTGATATCCTTTTTTCTTTCTTGGGTATGAGATTATCCAGAGATCCTCTATGTTACTCTTCAGAGAATAAACTCCAGTTTTTGCCAGAGTTGGTAAGAAGAGTAGCCCAGCTATTCAGAGTAAGATTTGAGAATATCTGTGTTTTTGAATGATTCTTAAACAACTTTTTTGTGTGTGTGGCACTAGGCATTGAACCCAGGGGCATTCTACCTCTGAGCTATCCCCAGCCCTGTTTTATTTTTATTTTGAAACAGGGTCTCGCTAGGTTGATGAAAGTCTATTTGCTGAGGCTGTCCTCGAACCTGCGATCCTCCTCTCAGCCTCCCAAGTACTGGGATTACAAGCATGCGCCACCACGCCCGCCTCTTAAACTAACTTTCAACCAATCCTTATTTTAGCCCAGTTTACTCTCATCCAAAGAAAACTGGTTCCCTTAATTTGTAAGTCTTTTGGGAATTTTGAAACTTATATTGAGTTAGTTTTCAACCTTGTCCTCTTTCCTTTTCTTTGTTTCTTTCTTTCTGTCTTGTACCCAGGGGCATTCTACCTCTGAGCTACATCCCCAGCCCTATTTTATTTTTATTTTGAAACAGAGTCTCGCTAGGTTGATAAAAGTCTCACTATTTGCTGAGGCTGTCCTCGAACCTGCGATCCTCCTGTCTCAGCCTCCCAAGTACTAGGATTACAAGCGTGCACCACCATGCCTGGCTTCAACTTTGTCCACTTAAGATTCAGGTTTCTCAGGTTTGCTAAATAAATCTACTTTCTAGCCTCTAATCCCCCCCTCCCCGTACTGGGGATTGAACCCAGGGCTTTGTGATGATAGGCAAGCACTCTAGCACTGAGCTGTACCCCCAGCCCCTAGCTTCAGAAATTTTATTGCTGTTGTCTCTTTATTTTCTTTTTCCTTATGGTCTTGTGTCTTTCAAAAAAATAATTTTTGCTGGCAGGATTACTCCTGTAATCCCAGCTACTCAAGAGGTCAAGGCAGTGGCGCACGCTTGTAATCCCAGTACTTGGGAGGCTGAGACCAGAGGATCCAGGTTCACAGCCAGTCTCAGCTACTTAGTGAGACCCTGCACAACTTAGTGAGACCTTGTTTCAAAATTAAAAAAAAAAAATAGGGTTGGAGGTGTAGCTTGGAGGTAGAATGCCCCTGGGTTCAATCCCCAGTACCACAAAAGGAAAAAAAAAAAAGAGATTGAGGCAGGACCCTGTCTCAAAATAAAAAATAAAAAGAGGCAGTAATGAGCTCAGTGATGGAGCACCTGTGGATTTGATCACCAGTACTGCCAAAAAGAAAAAGAGAAAAAAAAAGGAAATCACTGTTTTTCTCCATATCCCAGTTATCTTTTCATATTTTCATCACTGAATAGTAAAATGAATCTTCATCTAAAAAGTCTGCGCTGAAGTAAATTGGTGGATTTAGATGGATATTTCAGAACAAATTAGAATTTGATAGAAACAGAGTAAAGAACATATTAGCCGGGGTTTTTTTTTATTTTTGGTAAGAAAAAACATGTAAATACATTAAGGTTTCCATTTTTACATTTCTTTAAGTCTCATGACTTGCTGATTTGCTAGAGCAACTAATATTTTATCTCATTCTTACATTGTAGAAACGTGGTATTCACAGACATAAATTCCATACTCCGCTACTTGGCTAGAGTTGCAACTACAGCTGGGCTCTATGGCTCTAACCTGCTGGAGCACACCGAGGTAACAGTGAACGTTTCTTCCTGTGTGTTTTTTTATTTATGCTTCTGCTTTTTTGGGGGGAGATCCTTACCGTCTTATAGTACATTGTTATCCTACCACCAGTTCTCAAGTCTTTTCTTGTTTTTTTGAGACAGGGTTTGTGTGTGTGTGTGTGTGTGTGTGTGTGTGTGTGTGTGTGAGACTGTGTGAGACTGTGTGAGACTGTGTGAGACTGTGTGTGTGTGGGGGGGTACCGGGGATTGAACCAGGAGCATTCTACCTTCAAGCTACACTCCCAAGCTACTACTCTTTTTTATTTTGAAACAAGGTCTTGCTAGGTTGATGAGAGTCACTACTTGCTGAGGCTGTCCTTGAACCTGCGATCCACTTGTCTCAGACTCCCAAGTACTGGGATTACAAGCGTGCGCCATCACGCCTGGCTAGAGACATGGTTTTTATGTTGGCCCAGGCTGGTCTTGAACTCTTGGGCTCAAGCAATTCATCCTCCCCTGGGATTATAGGTGCATACCACTGTGCCTGGCTCCTTAGATCTCAAGTCTTTATTTTTCTTGTTCTTTCTTGCAAAAAGAAAGAAGGCATAGAAAAATAACAGCATGGCCGGGCGTGGTGGCGCACGCCTTGTAATCCCAGTACTTGGGAGGCGGAGACCGGAGGATCCGGGTTCAGCTACTTAGTGAGGCCCTCTGCAACTTAGTGAGACCCGGTTTCAAAATAAAGCATAAAAAATAGGGCCGGGGGTGTAGCTCGGAGGTAAACGCTCCTTGGTTCAATCCCCGGTACCACAAAAAAAAAAAAAAGAAAAAGAACAGCAAAATGTAGCATTTATTTAAGTGCTATTTTAGATCCCAGGCAACCAGAGTTGAATCCACATAATGGGTTTTATAATTGACATTAAAAAAGTATGTAACCAAGGAAGCCAAGAGTGTACTGTTACTCAGGTTAACTAGCATTTTTTTTTAAAGTCGGGGGTATATTTCTTTTATTGTCTTTGTGTTTACAGATTGATCACTGGTTGGAGTTTAGTACTACCAGATTGTCTTCATGTAATTTGTTTACTTCTGCAATCAATGAGCTTAATAATTGCCTGTCTCTGAGAACATACTTAGTTGGAAACTCCATGACGTTAGCAGATTTATGTGTTTGGGCCGCTCTAAAAGGTATCAATAATTGCTCTTAAAATATTGTCTTAATCATTTAATATTTTGCTGGATAAGAGGTATACATGTTTGTGTGTGTGTGTGTGTGTGTGTGTGTGTGTGTGTGTGTGTGTGTAGGCAGTAACCTAGGGCTTTCTTACAGAGGAATGAACACTGTCTGTCCAATTTCTATTCAGTTACAGAGTCTGTGTACTCTGCTGTCCTTGGGGGTCATCTCTCTTTACTAACCCCTGTTGCCTTTGAAACCTTGCTCCTGTTAAAGAATCCCTCATCCTGTTTATGTCAGCATTTGTCCTACCTCAGCCATTACTTTAACCCAGACATTTGTTTCTCGTTTGAAAGAAGTCATTCCTTAGCAGGACTGTTAGTGTGGGGTAGGTATCAGGGTAGTCATTCTTCTGGAAGGTCATTTTCTTTTTACCTTTTTTTTCTTTTTTTTTTTTTTTTTGCGTGGTGTTGAGGATGGAACCAGGGCCTCTTGCATGGTAGGCAGGTGCTGAACTACATTTCCAGACCTCTTTTTTTCCTCTTCTGATGACTAGTTTGCAACAAATAAGAATGTACTCTAACCAACTTGGAAAGCCAATTAGTTTACTAGTTTTGACATACTATACACCTGTGGAACCATCGTCACAGTAGACAGGTAGCTTAGACAGTCATGTGGTCTAGATTTTATAGATGCAAATGCCAAAGCAAATAATTTTGGAATGAAGTTAAATAGGCTTTCTTTGTGTGTGTGGTACATATGTATATATATATTTTGTGGGGGTGTACTGGGATTGAACCCAGGGGAGTTCTACCTCTGAGCCACACCCCCAGCCCTATTTTATTTTTTACTTTGTAACAGGGTCTCATTAGGTTGCTGAGAGACTCACTATGTTGTCAAGGCTGTCCTGGAACCTGCAATCCTCCTGTCTCAGCCTTCCAAGTACTGGGATTTACAAGCATGTGCCACCACGCCCAGCTTAAAGAATAAAAGTTTGATTGTATAGTTATAAGTGACTCCTGATAGGCCAAGTTGATTACAATATCGAGCTCTCCAATTACCGATCTCCCTCCTTCCCCTCCCTCCCTCCCTCCTTTCCTTCCTCCCTTCCTCCCTCCCTTCCTTCCCTCCTTCTGTGATACTGGGGATTGAACCCAGAGACATTCTACCTCCAAGCTGCACCCCAATCCCTATTTTATTTTAATTAATTAATTAATGTATTTATTTATTTATCGTGGTACTGGGGATTGAGCTCAGGGGCATTCTACCTCTGAGCTACACCTCCAGCCTATTTTAATTTTTGAAACAAGGTCTCACTAGGTTGATGAGAGTCTCACTACTTGCTGAGGCTATCCTCTAACCCGTGATCCTCCTGTCTCAGCCTTCGAAGTACTGCTATTACAGGCATGGGCCACCATGCCCACCTTCTGAGAAGCAGGAGGGACAGGACCGGGGGCCCGGGAGACCTGCCTTCTTCCCCACGCTGTGCAAAGCTGCTGTGCGATGTCAGGCAGGCCTCTGGATCCCTTGCCCGTCTCCTTGCCTGCAAATAACATGACCCCTAAGTTATTTAACAGTCTGGAATCCTGAGTCTGTGATTTTACACCTTCCAACAGCGATAATCAGATGCAAAACTCAGAGGCTACCAACAAATGCAGGCCCTTCGAACTGGGATAATCAGGCATCCATGCGAACACAAAGCGTCCTTGCGAGGACCCAGTAAACAAATCCAGGAAAAGCACTTAGAACAGTACTTTCTGGCACATACTGCACTCTCAAAAAAGGCTGGTAACTATTTATTGGTCATTCAGTCATTCAGTGAGCACTATCAGCTGACCCTAGAGGCAGGGAGGAGGATCAAGTCTTTGACTTCAAGCAGTTTATGACCAGATTAGAACACAAAGTAAAAGCAAGTGAATTGAGCTAAAAAATAATTTCCAATAGTTTGTTCATTCTGTAAAATAAAACATTAGGAAACATTTCAGTGTATATCTAGATTTAAAATTTCTTTGCAGAAGCACAAGTTTAAGCTGATCTCATTTACTTAAATTAACCATGATTGAAATTTTGGTTTGAATTTGCAGATTTATTGAGTGTTTTAAAATTGTGTTTGTTAATAGGAAATGCTGCATGGCAGGAACAGTTGAAACAGAACAAAACTCCAGTCCATGTAAAACGCTGGTTTGGCTTTCTTGAAGCCCAGCAGGCCTTCCGGTCAGTAGGTACCAAATGGGGTGTTTCAACAAACAAAGTTAGAGCGGTAAGTGTTTGTTTTTTTAATGCTGATATTTCAGTTTATCTGAGAACCTGGGTTTGAAAATGGAAATTATTCCTACTCATAAAACTTATTTTTCCACAAATGAAAAAGGATTTTCTGAGACAAATCTAAGCTGAAGTCTTAGTTTGACTTCAGCTCTTCAACTTCATGAAGGCCTAACCTGTTTGGATTTGGGTTTTTTTTTTTTTTTTTTTGCTACTAGAGGTTGAACCCAGAGGCATTCTATCTCCAAGACTGGACCCCCAGCTCTAATTTATTTTGTTATTTGAAACAAGTTCTCACTAAACTACTGAGGCTAGCCTCGAACTGGTGATCCTCTTGTTTCAGCCTCCCACATACTAGGATTACAGGTGTGCACCCCCATGCCCAGCTTGCTGTTGCTTTTTATTGAGGCCTCATTATCCCTGCCTGGGTAAATACCATAATCTCATAAGTGGATTTCTTTCTTTTTATTTATTTTTATTTTATTTTATTTTTTTTTTTTTTGCGGTACCGGCGATTGAACCCAGGGGCGTTCTACCTCCGTGCTATACCCCCGGCCCTATTTTTTTATACTTTATTTTGAAACCGTGTCTCACAAAGTTGCGGAGGGCCTCACTAGGTAGGGAGAGAGAAAGAGAGAGAGAGAGAGCGCTGAGGCTGGCTGCGAACCCGGATCCTCCGGTCTCCGCCTCCCAAAGTACTGGGATTACAAGCGTGCACCACCACGCCCGGCTTGGATTTCTTTCTTTTGTCTTAGCTTTCTATCTCTGGGTATAATTTTAGAAAATACAAATAAATTGAGACTCCTATTGACCCCTGAGGACTCCCAGTTGCCTAAACCATAAAAGACAAGATGAAATATACCTTCACATTTTAGATATAATCTATTTCCGCTTCCTTGTTCACACACTCATCATGCGTGGACATTGTAGTACTCTTCCCTGCCTTTGTGTATTGTCTATAAAAAGTCCTTATATCCTCTGCACCTGATACATTTTTGCTTATTTTTCTTTTTTCTTTATTTGTGTGCGGTACTGGGGATTGAACCCAAGGGCATTCTACCTCCAAGCTACACCCCCAGCCCTAATTTTTATTCTTTATTTTGAAACAGGGTCTCACTAAATTGCAGAGGGCCTCATTAAGTAGCTGAGGCTGGCCACAAATCTGCAATCCTCCTGTCTCAGCTTCCCAAGTACTGGGATTACAAGCATGAGCCACCATGCCTGCCTTGTGCTTGTTTTTTGTTTTGTTTTTTGCGGTACCGGGGATTGAACCCAGGGGCGTTCTACCTCCATGCTACACCCCCGGCCCTATTTTTTATACTTTATTTTGAAACCGGGTCTCACGAAGTTGCGGAGGGCCTCACTAAGAGAGAGAGAGAGAGAGCTGAGGCTGGTCGCGAACCGGATCCTCCGGTCTCCGCCTCCCAAAGTACTAGGATTACAAGCGTGCGCCACCATGCCCGGCTCCTTGTGCTCGTTTTTCAAGGTCTACCTTGGTTCTTCCTCCTAAGCTTTTCCTGATGATCCTTGATGCTGTTGATTAGTTTCAACTGAGTGCTTTAACGGCACCCTATACATATCTCTGTTACTGGTGTTTTGTTTTACTTATTTCTTTTTTTTTTTTTTTTTTTGCGGTACTGGGGATTGAACCCAGGGGTATTCTACCTCTGAACTACACCCCCAGCCCTATTTTTTATTCTTTATTTTGAAACAGGGCCTCACTAAGTAGCTGAGGCTGGCCGCGAACCCAGATCCTCCGGTCTCAGCCTCCCAAGTATTGGGATTACAAGCGTGCGCCACCGCGCCCGGCTGGTTTTACTTAATTTCTTTCACCAGATTTTAAGTCCTCAAATACAGGATGATATTTTAGTCATAATTTTACTCATAACCGATGTAGTATCTTGCACACGATAGGTATTGAGTATTCATTGAGTGTATTCTTAAACATTTAACAATTTTTTGTTGTTGTGGGTGTTTTATTTTTTAGGCACCTGAGAAAAAACAAGATGTTGGGAAATTTATCGAGCTTCCAGGTGCAGAGATGGGAAAGGTTACCGTCAGGTTTCCTCCGGAGGCTAGTGGGTAAGAAAATACAGCTCATATTTATAATTGAATATACTTAGTGGGAAAGTTTAAAATATTAATTGTGGGAGTTAAAATTCTGAACTTTTTTTAGTTTCTGAATTATTTTCTGCTGATATTATTTAAGTCATAATTTGTTGTTTTAGTTCATTAAGATGATAGTTGGCGTTTTTATTCTGTCCCAGGGTTTTTTTGGTGGTGGCACTGGGGATTGAACCCCTGTGACACGCTACTACTGAGCTGCACCCCCCAGCCTCTTTTTAGTTTTTATTTAATTTGAAACAGAAAATCAGCCGGGCATGGTGGTGCACGCTTGTAATCCTAGTACATGGGAGGCTGAGACAGGAGGATCACCAGTTTGTGGCCAATCTCAGTTACTTAAGTGAGGCCCTCTGCAACTTAGTGAATCCCTGTTTCAAAATAAAGAATAAAAAAATAGGAAGCTGAGACAGGAGGATCGCAGGTTCGCGGCCATCCTCAGCAACTTAGTGAGGCTCTCCACAACTTAGTGAGACCCTGTTTCAAAATAAAGAATAAAAAATAGGGCAGGGTCTCACTAAGTTGCGGGGGACCTATGTAGCTGAAGCTGGCTGCAAACCTGCGATCCTCCTGTCTCAGCCTCCCAAGTACTGGGATTACAAGCATGCACCACCACGCCCGGCTTAGCCTCATTTAGAAACATAGCTGTTAGGAAATTATTTTGCTATATTTTGCTAAATGAGATAGTTATGTTTTCCAAATTTAGTTCAATTTTATATTTTGCGTTCTGTAGCCAAATTCTTACCTTCCTGTAGTAAATGGAATATATAGACAATAGGAGCTAACAGATTAGGAAACAACTTTCTTTTGGTTATCAATTTAATGTTTCTTTACAAATGATCCCAATACTAAAACTAGTTTGAGAATTTCATATTTTCTTTCTGCTTTTCCAAATCTGCTGATGTAGGCATTGAAATAAAGGATAGGTAGAAGGAAATAAAGAAAAATGATTCTGGGAAATTCACAGACTTGATCGTTAAATGGTTAATAGTTGACATGAGTGAAATTAATCATAAGTGATATTTATATTACATGGTTTAATTCCCACAGACATTTTAGATCCCTGCACCCAATATTCTCTACTGTGCATTGGATATGAGAGATTGTAGTTACCATCTTAATGGTTTGTAAGAGTGATTTTTTTTTTAGCAGTGGTTATTTATAGCTGTGCTGTTTGTCCTTTTTGAATTAATTTTTTGTCAATACTGGGAATAGTAACCAGTGCTCTACCACTGAGCTATATCCCCAGCCTTTTTTATTTTTACTTTTTATTTTTTGCCTACTGGGAATTGAACCAAGGGGCATTGTACCTCTGAGCTACACACGCAGCCCTACTTTTTTATTTTTTATCTTGAAACGGTCTCACTAAGTTGTGGAGGGCCTCACTAAGTAGCTGAGGCTGGCCGTGACCCCAGATCCTCTGATCTCAGCCTCCCAAGTACTGGGATTACAAGCATGCACCACCACACCCGGCTTGTTTTTTTAATTTTGAAACAGTCTTGGTAAGTTTCCCAGGCTGGCCTTGAACTTGTGATCTTCTCATCTCGGGCTCCCAAGCACTGTGATTACAGGCTTTTGCGCTTCCACGCACAGCTTATATTTCTGTTACTGTCATTTCTTGGAAGAGTTAGCTGTTCATGTTTATATATTTATGGTATAAAATGTGTTTATATATTGTGAATGAATATGTTTATCTAAATTATTGTTGATTTCAGAGACCATGCTCTAGGCCTAATACCATTTAGGGATTTGGAATATAAATCAGTATTCACTTTTTCTTAATATTCATAATTTTTATCATTTCCCCTTATACCACTAAAGACTTTTTCTTCTCTATCTTCCATTAAAGGGACAAGGCTTGACTTTGCTTTTTATTCCTACTCTTAGCCAACTTGTATGTAGCGTGTATTACATGCAGATACTATCAGGTATTTTTGGGGGGAGGGCGGGTACTGGGGATTGAACCCAGAGACATTCTATTTCTGAGCTACACTCCCAGCTCTTTTTATTTTTAATTTTGAAACAGGGTCTTTCTAGGTTGCTGAGAGTCTCGCTAAGTTGATGAGGTTGGTCTCAAATCTGCAATCCTCCTGTCTCAGCCTCGCAAGTACTGGGATTACTCTGTGTCATCGTGCCTGGCTCAAGTGTCTTACATATAGTAACTCATTTATTCTAATAGCCCGGTGAGAAAGGCACTATTATTATCTCTGTTTTACAAGTGGTTTCAGAAAGTGATTCATACAACATTTTAGTAACTTGCCAAACTCAAACCTACACCATCTGTCATTAGAGTCCATGAAACTAAAAATTGCACTGCCTGTGTCTGTTATGTGTGTCAGAATCCTAATTCAGCATCATTGCTAACTAATGCAGCATAATTCCTGTTTAGCTATTGTGATAGTTTTTCACTTGAACTGATTATGAATGTTTTATAATCCTGTTAGCTTTCTTGAGGTCTGGAATTGTTAGATCTGCACACATTATTTCAGATTATGACATGTCTTTATTTCAGCATAAGATTTGTTTAGATTTCGTGTGTGTGTGTGTGTGTGTGTGTGTGTGTGTGTGTTGGGGATCTAATCTAAGGCCTCATGCATGCTGAGCACATGCTGTACCCCTGGCCACTCATCACCCTTCTTAAATTAATTTCTCTATGTAAAGCATTGTAATCATACATCTTGATGAGGTTCAAGGTGATAGAGGCATACATCCTAACATCACTCATTTAGCCCTCCCCCAATTACCACCTCATTCCCTCCCCCTTCCTCCTTCTCATGCTCAGCATAGTGATTGATAAGTTTGTGTATGTACATCCTGTGCATTAGGGTGTTTCCCTCTTCTCCCCTCCTATCTCCCTCAGTTAAGTCGCCTTCTTTACTCATCTGAGGTTTCTCCTTTGTCTGGACTCCCTCCTATGTCCCATTTTTCTCCCTAGCTTCCACATGTTAGGGAGAACATCCGACTTTTCTCTTTTTGTGACTGACTAATCTCACTTAGCATAATGTTCTCCAATTCCATCCATTTTCCTGAAAATGACATAGTTTTGTTCTTCTTTATGGCTGAGTAAAATTCCATTGCGTATATAGCCCATAGTTTTCTAATCCATCCATCTGTTCATAGACATCTTGGCTTGTTCCATAGTTTGGCAATTGTGAATTGTGCAGCTATAAACATAGATATGCATGTATTAGTCTGGTAATTTAGTTTTCATTCTTTTGGGTAGATACCTAGAAGTGGTATTGCTGGGTCATGTGGTAGGTTCATTCCCTTTCTTCTGAGGATCCTCCACACTGTTTTCCAAAGTGGTTGCACTAATTTGCAATCCCACCAACAGTGTATTAGAGTTCCTACTTCTCCACATACTCGTCAGCATTTGTCGTTGTTTGTGTTTTTAATGATTGCCATTCTAATTGGGGTTAGGTGAAATCTCAGGGTAGTTTTGATTTGCATCTCTGATTGCTAGTGATGTTGAACATTTTTTCATACATTTATTGGCCATTTGTATTTCTTATTTTGTGAAGTGCCTATTTAGTTCACTTGACCATTTTTTGATTGGGTTGTTTGTTTTTTAGTGGTGAGTTTCTTGAGTTCTCTGTATATTCTGGATATTAGTCCTCTATCAGAGGAGTAGCTGGCAAAAAGCTTCTATCTCTCTCTCTCTCTCTCTCTCTCTCTCTCTCTCTCTTTTTTTTTGTGGCACCGGGGATTGAACCCAGGGCCATTCTTCCTCTGGGCCACACCCCAACCCTATTTTATTTTTATTTTGAAACAGGGTCTTACTAGGTTACTGAGAGTCTCACTACTACTTGCTGAGGCTGTCCTTGAACTTGAGATCCCCTTGTCTCAGCCTCTCAAGTACTGGGATTACAGGGGTGCACTACCGCGCCCAGCTCTTCTTTATTTCTTCTTGACAATGGGTGTAGCATGTTATTGCGTGCAGCATGCCTAATTAAACTGCACATAGTTTTTCTATTTCTTTCTGGAAACTTATAGCACTTTACTTTAAATAAGTTTTTATTTTAGAGTAGGTTCAGATTATAGAGAATTGCAAAAATAATGTAGTAAATTCCTATATTATGTTGCACCCATTTTCCCTAATGTTAACATTTTACACTAGTAAGGTACATTTGTCTTAACTAATGAGCCTATATTGATATATTATTCTTAATTGAACTCCACACTTTGTGGAGATTTCATTAGTTTTCTTCCTAATGTGTTTTTTGTTCTAAGATCGCATCTGGGATGCCACATACAGTTCTTTGGTTTATGCAGAAAGTTTCAAATAACCCTAAAAGTATTGCAGTGTACTTATCTGCATTAGCTTGTGCATATAAACTCTTCTTAAAACTAAGCCATGATCTAGAATGCTTTGTCAATTTCTTTCTTTGTTTTTTTTTTAGTGGTACTGAGGATTGAACTCCGGGACATGCTACCTCCTATACTAATACTACCTCAGGGCATACTACACCTCTAGCCCAACCTTATTTTTTATTTTGAAACAGGGTCTCACTAAGTTGCAGAGGGCCTCACAAGGTTGCTGAGGCTGTCTGAGAACCTGTGATCCTCCTGTCTCAGCCTCCCACGTACTAGGTTACAAGTGTGCACCAACACGCCCGGCTGAGTCAATTTCTTTCTTTTTTTTTTTTTTTTGTGGTACCAGGAATT
>PVJS01013424.1:0-42100 GCA_004027185.1 Glis glis | reverse complement strand
AGAGAGAGAGAGACAGAGAGAGAGAGAGAGAGAGAGAGACAGAGAGAGAGAGAGAGAGAGAGAGACAGAGAGAGCTGAGGCTGACCGCGAACCCAGATCCTCCGGTCTCCACCTCCCAAAGTACTGGGATTACAAGTGTGCGCCACCACGCCCAGCTATTTGTTTGACTTCTTAATGATTGCCATTCTGATTGGGGTTAGATGAAATCTCAGAGTAGTTTTGATTTGCATTTCCCTGGTTGCTAATGATGTTGAACATATTTTCATGTATCTATTGGCCATTTGTATCTCTTCTTTCATGAAATGTCTGTTCAATTCAGATGCCAATTCTTATATGGTTGTTTGTTTTTTTTTTTAGTGTAAAGTCTTTAAGTTCTTTGTATATCCTAGATATTAGTCCTCTGTCAGAGGGATAGCTAGCAAATATCTTCTCCCATTCCGTAGATGTTCTCTTTACTCTTGATGGTTTCCTTAGATGTGCAGAAACATTTTAGTTTAATGCAATCCCACTTGTTAATTCTTGTTTTAGTTTCCTGAGCATTGGAGGTCTTATTGAGGAAGTTTCTGCCTGTGTCTATATGTTGGAGTGTTGAACCTATGCCCTCTTCTAGTAATTTCACAGTCTCTGATCTAACTTCCAGGACTTTGATCCATCTCCAATTGACTCTTGTTCAGGGTGAGAGGTAAGGATTTAGTTCCATTTTTCTACAGATGTATAACCAGTTTTCCCGACACCATTTGTTAAAGAGACTGTCTTTTCTCCAGTGTATGTGTCTGGCACCTTTGTCAAAGATCAGTTGGCTATAAGTTTGTGAATTTGTTTTTGTATCTTCTATTCTACATCATTGGTCTATGAGTCTGTTTTTGTGCCAATACTATGCTGATTTTATTACTATAACTCTGTAGTATAGTTTGAAGTCAGGGATTGTGATGCCTCCTGCATGGTTCTTATTGCTGAGAATTGCTTTGGCTATTCTGGGTCTTTTGTTTCTCCATATGAAATTTAGGACTGATTTTTCCAGGTCTGTGAAAAATGATAATGGTATTTTGATAGGGATTGCATTGACTCTGTAGATCACTTTTGACAGAATGGCCATTTTGATAATATTAATTCTGCCCATCCAAGAGCAGGGAAGATCTTTCCATCTTCTAAGATCTTCTTCAATTTCTTTCTTCAGTGTTTTATAATTTTCTTTGAAGAGATCTTTCACCTCTTTGGTTAACTTTATTCCTAGCTATTTGGTTGGTTTTGAAGTTATTGTGAATGGGATTGTTTTTTGGATTTCTTTCTCAGTGGATTCATGGTTGGTATATATGAAAGCTACTGATGTTTTTAGGTTGATCTTTTATCCTACTACTTTGCTGAATTTGTTAATCAGCTCTAGTAGACTTTTGGTTGGGTCTTCTAGATATAGGATCATATCATCTGCAAATAAAAATAATATTAATTCTTCTTTTCCTATTTGAATTCCTTTGATACCCTTCTCTTGTCTTATTTTCCTGGCAAGAGTCTTGAGGACTATATTGAAGAGGAGTGGTAATAGTGGGAATCCTTGTCTTGTTTCTGATTTTAAGGAGAATTCCAATAGTTTTTCCCCATTCAATATGATGTTGGCTTTGGGTTTGTAATATACTGAATTAATGATGTTGAGGTACATTCCTTTTATTCTGATTTTTCTGTAGAGTTTTTAACATGAATGGGTGTTGGATTTTGTCAAATGCTTTGTCAGCATTTATTGAGATGATCATGTTTCTTGTTTTTAGTTGAGTTTATGTGGTGAATAACATGTACTGTTTTGCGTATGTTAAACCAGCCTTGCTTCCCTGGGATGAAACCAACTTGGTCATGGTGTATAATTTTCTTGATATGATTTTGAATGCATGTGGCTAGTATTTTGTTTAGAATTTTTGCATCTATATTCATCAATGATATCAATTTGTAATTTTCTTTTCTTGAGGTATCTTTATTTGGCTTTGGTATTAATGTGATGCTGGCCTCATAGAAGGAATTTGGAAGATTTCCATCTCTTTCGATTTCATGGAATAACTTGTGAAGTATTGGTTTTAGTTCTTCTGTAAAGGTTTTGTAGAATTCAGCTTGAAAATCATCTGAACCAGGGCTTTTCTTTGGTGGCAGATTTTTTATTGCTATTTCTATCTCTGTACTTGCTATTGGTTGACTCAGGTTTTCTATGTCCTCTTGGTTTAATTTAGGTAGGTTGTATGTGTCTAGAAATCTGTCAATTTCTTCCACGTTTTCCAGTTTATTAGAGTATAAGTTTTCAAAGTAGTTTCTGATGATCCTCTGGATTTCTCCACTATATGTGCTGATGTATCCTTTTTCATTTCTGATTTTAGTAATTTGGGTTGATTCTCTCTTTTTTTTGGTTAAGTTAGCTAGTGGTCTATCAACCTTGTTTATCTTTTCAAGGAACCAACTTCTTGTTTTGTTGATCCTTTGTGTTGTTTTTTTATTCTCTATTTCATTGATTTCTGCTCTGATTTTAATTATCTCCTGTATTCTACTGGCTTTGGGATTAGACTGTTCCTGTTTTTCCAGGTCATTGTGGTGTGTCATTAGGTTGTTTATTTGGTAGCTTTCTGTTTTTCTTATGTGGGCACTCAGTGCTATAAATTTTCCTCTTCACACCGCTTTCAATGTGTCCCATAGATTTTGGTATGTCGTGTTTCTATTTTTGTTTAATTCCAGGAATTTTTTTATTTATCCCCTTATTTCTTTTCTGATCCAGTCCTCATTTAAAAGTGTATCATTTAGTCTCCATTTACTTATGAGATTATTTTTGGTCTTCCTATTGTTAATTTCTACTTTCATTCTGTTGTGATCTGAGAAGATACAAGGAATTATATTACTGCTTTTGAATTTTCTAGTGCTTATTTTGTGGCCCAGGATGTGGTCTATTTTGGAGAAGGTTCCGTGGGCAGCTGAGAAGAATGTGTATTCTGCTGTTGCTGGTTGAAATATTATGTATTGTCTATTAGATCCATTTGGTGTATAGTTTTCTTTAGGTCTGAAGAGTTTTATTCATCTTTTGTCTGGAAGATCAATCTAGTGGTGTGAGTGGTGTGTTGAAGTCTCCCAGTATTATTGTATTTGGGTCTATTTGATATCTGATGTCCTGAAGACTTTATTTTACGAATGTGGGTGTGCCCAGATTTGGGATGTAAATGGTTATTATTGTTATATCTTCTTGTTGGATTTTTCCTTTTATCAATAGGAAGTATCCCGCTTTGTCTTTTCTAATGTGTTTTAGATTAAAGTCTTTTTTATCAGATATAAGCATTGCTACACCTGCTTGTTTTTGGTCTCTGTTTGCATGGTATATCTTTTCCATCTTTTCACCTTTAGCGTGTGTGTCTTTGGCTAGAAGGTGAATTTCTTGCAAGCAGCATATAGTTGGGTTATGGTTTTTAATCCACCTTGCCAGTCTATGTCTCTTAATTGGGGAGTTAAGTATTTGACATTCAATGTTATTATTGAAATATGATTTTTGTATCCTGTCATTTTGAGTTCTATTTTCTGTTTGATGTAGTGTTGACTCTTCTTGTTTAGATGCCCACCTGGTGGAGTTCACCTCTTCACTGATTCTGAAATTTGCTTGCTTTTTCTTCCTTGCTTTTTATTTCCTCTAGAATTTTCTCTAGTGCCAGTTGGTCCTCATGAACTCTATGTTTTTGCTTGTCTTGGAACATTTTTATTTCTCTATTGATTTTGAATGATAGCTTTGCTGGATATATCAGTCTTGGTTGGAAGTTGTTTTCTTCCAGAGTCTAGAGTACTTCATACCAATCCGTCCTGGCATTCCTGACTTGGGTTGAGAAGTCTGGAGTGATTTTGATTCTTTTGCCCCTGTATGTCACCCATTCTTTTGCTCTTGCTGCTTTTAATATTTTTTCTTTGGCTTCTATGTTAGTCATTTTAATTATTATGTGGCATGGGGAGGTTCTTCTTTGGTCTTGTCTTGATGGTGTTCTATATGTCTCCTGTATTTGAACGTCCGTCTTTTTCTGTTTTTGGAAAATTCTCTGAAATTATTTCTCTAAAGAGGTTCCTGAAACCCTTGGTCTGTGTTCCTAAGCCTTCTTCAATGCCTTTATCCTTAAATTAGGATGTCTTGCATTGTTCTGTATTTCTTGGATGGTTAGAGTGTGTTGTTTTAATATCCTCTGTATATTGTTGACTGTGTTTTCAGTTTTGAATGAACTGTCTTCCCGGAGTGATACCCTGTTTTCCGTGTGGTCGAGCCTGCCAGAGTTGAAATCTATTGTGGTCTTCAATTTCTTTATTGACTCCTTCATTTCAGTCAAAGTTTCTTTCTGGTTCTTTCTTAGAGCCTCAATTTCCTCCTTCATCTCCTGTACACTTTCTTTGAGGCCTTTCATCATTCTGAATATCAGAATTCAGAATTCTCCATCTTGCATTTCCTGCAGATCAGTGTCCATT
This sequence comes from Glis glis, assembly GCA_004027185.1. Taxonomy (NCBI): domain Eukaryota; kingdom Metazoa; phylum Chordata; class Mammalia; order Rodentia; family Gliridae; genus Glis; species Glis glis. The sequence goes on along the minus strand of PVJS01013424.1, from coordinate 37,639 downwards.
ATCTCGCTTGTTGTTGCATTGTGAGTGTTTCTAGTTTCCTCACTGTTCCTCATTCTTGTATTTTCGGTGTTCTCAATTTTGTGTTTTTGCTGTGTTCCCATCTTGTTCCTTTGCCAAAATATCTGGTGGGGTGAACTCACTATTGGCCACTGGGAAAATCTGTCACTGGTACAACTCGAGCTAGGGCCATGTGTGGTTCAGTCTTCAGGAAGCTGGAGAGTTCAGGTGCAAAGGAGCTCTGCCTTTGAGGCACGACGGAGGTTGGATGCCAGGGAGCTCTGCCTCTGTGGCCTCCAGGGACACAGAGAACTCAGCCTCAGGGGCTGCTGTGGGTCTTGGTATCAGGGGATGCCAGGGAACTTGGCCTCTGGGGCACCGTGGGGCTTGGACTCTGGGGGTATCAGGGAGTTCAGTCCCTGAGGGCGCCAAGTAGTTCCATCTCTGGGGCCACCAGAGAATTCGGTCTCTGGAGCTGCAGAAGAATTTGGTTCCTGGGGCCATCAGAGAGCTCAGCCTCTGGAGCCGTGAGGGAGCTCGTACTCTGGAGCTGCCAGGGAGCTCGGCCTCTGAGATTGCCAGGGAATTAGGTCCCTGGAGCTGCCAAGGAATCTCGATCCCTGGAGCCACTGGAGAGATTCAGTCCCTGTGGGTGCCGGGAAGAATTGGACCCTGGAGCCACTGGGGAGAATCGGTTCCTGGATCGGCCGGGGGAGTCGCAGGCCCTGGAGCCACTGGGGGAATCGGTCCCTGGAGCTGCCAGGGAGAATCAGTCCCTGGCACGAACCTCCACTAGAGCAGTCGCTGGGACTTACTCGCTTTCTGCTGTTGTGACAGCCTTTGGTTCATGGGGTTCTGCTCCTGTTCCCTGCCCAGAATTTCTGATGGAGGTGGACTATTGGTCCCAGCTGTAGCATCCCGGAGATGATGTTTCCTTTCTAATCATGCCGTCATGGGATTGTGGTATTGTATGGATTTCTGTTTCTCTTAGTTTCTGTGCCTGTGAAGTCAGACTCAGGTTGCAGAATGCTGGATTTTGGTTCTTCTTTTGGTGTGAAATGTTGTTCAGATTGGAGCCTCCAGGACGGTTTTGAGACAGGCTTGTTTAGGGGTTCCTACTCTGATACCATCTTGGATCCTTCCTTTGAAGAGCTGTTTTAGTAGAGATGAGGAGCCTTATGCCAGATCAGAGTTTGAAGACTGAGAGATGAGAGTAGAAATTATAAATGTCTATCTCATTTTATTTTTCCTCTTCTGTATTTTCATGAAATGACACCATAATTCATATTTATACAAGAAAAATGACTGTCAATCTAAATTCATATTTCTAGTTTAGATTTCTACCAGTTTCCCTTGGAATCTACAAATTTGTTGGCCTTCACAACTAATGACAAACAGTATTGCAGACTATATAAAGCCATAAATTTGAGTTTCTAATCCATATTTCATCTTTGACTCACTATGTAACCTTGGGTAAACTACTATTTATTACATGGCTATAAACTACTATTTATTACATGGTTATAAAACATCACTAATAATATCATAGAAATACTTGGGAAATAGGTGAAATTACACATGCAACATGCCAAGTAAAGTATACATGAAATGATAGCCACTTGAAGTAGGAAAAATCTATATCTTTTACCTTTGTCTCCTTTCCTTCCTATATTAAGACTTCTGTTTGTGTTCCAATAAACTATTACCTGGTTTACTTCCATTGTCTTCTAACAGGATATTCTTCAGGTGATCTTTTAGATTGCTGCCAGGATGATTTTTATGAAAGGCAAATATGATCATATTACTGCCTTAGCTTCCAGAGTACCCTTCAATATCTCAGATTAACCGACAAGATTTGTCATGTCCTGATGCTTGCCCTAAAATCCTAGCTCCATTTCCTACAGTTTTCCCTCATGTCTGATTAAGCCCACAGAATTTCTCAATGTCCTCAAACATCCAGACTTTATTCCACATACTTTCATGCCAGCTATTATCATTTAAAGAGTTTTTCTTCTTATCCATTTGCACAAACAGCCTCCACTGTAAGGATTTTTCAAACACATCCACCTACTTGATAAAACTTTCTCTATGCTCCACCAATAACCTGTGTGTTTTTCTTATTCATGTACTAGGAAAAAGCACAGACACTGGAGTCAGAATACCTGTGTTCTCCTATGGCTCTGATACTTAATGGTTGCATGCCTTTCAGCTCATTGTTCTTTCTATATCTTTTTAAAGAAGTTCTGGGGATAAACTGATTATAAGAGGCAGATTAATTCAGGCAAATATATATGCCCAGCATAGGCCTTATTATGAATGGATAACAAATAGACATAGGACTCTCACACAAAGAGGAAGAGGATGCCAAGACTACAGAAATACAAACCTGAGAATTCTGAAAAGATGAAAATTAAGATGAATGAGGAAACAATAAATGCCCACAATTCAACAATGGAGATCACCAATACTGAGTTGAAGAAAATGCCAGAAGGAGAATTCAAATTTTGACTTTCAATATGATCAAAAGCCTCAGAAATGAAATCAGAGAAGTGTTCAGGGAATGAAAGAATATATGAATAGAAAAATTGAGGCCCTCAGTAAAAACCAAAAATAGGCTTGGAGCAAAATGAATTAGTCAATAAATGAATTAAAGACCTCAATAGCAACCACTTCTGGCAGACTAGACCACATGGAAAATAGAGTATCACTCTTGGAAGACAGCTCTTACTGCTATATCCAGCAAAGGTATCATCCAATATTGATGAAGAAATAAAAACCTTCCAAATTAAACAGAAACTAAAAGAATTAATGACTACCAAGCTGCAACTAGAGAAAACACATAAGGAAATAAAACACAAAGAAGAAAAAAGAAATGAATAACAGAACCAGAGAAGGGGTGAATTCAACCAGATGGCCATCTAGGTGAAGGAGAAATAACACTATATCAAACAGAAAATATAACTCAAAATGATAGGAAACAAAAATCATCTCTCAATAATAACATTGAATATCAAAAGTCTAACCTCCCAATTAAAAGGCAGAGACTGGCAATGTGGATTAAAGAATATAATCCAACTATATGCTTATTGCAAGAAACTCACCATTAGATCAATAATCTTATACAGAATATGATTATTATATTATTATTATCCAACCAATAACAGTTGAATACACATTCTTCTCAGCTGCTCATGGAACCTTCTCTAGAATAGACCACATCCTGGATCACAAAGCCAGTACCAGCAAATTAAAAAAATGTAATATAATTCCTTACACCTATTCAGATAATAATGAAATGAAAGTAGAAATCAACAAAAGGAAGACCAAAATAAATTACATAAATGCATGTATATTGAATGATACACTTTTAAATGAGGACTGGACAATAAAAGAAATAAGAGGAAAAATAAAAAAATCCTAGAATTAAATGAAAATAGAGACACTACATACCAAAATCTATAGAACACAATATAAATTACAGGAAAACCAAAATAAATTATAGGAAGACCAAAATAAATTACATAAATGCATGGAGACTGAATGATACACTTTTGAAGGAAGACTGGATAATAGAAGAAATAAGGGAAAATTCCTAGAATTAAATGAAAATAGAGACACAACATACCAAAATATATGGGACACATTGAAGGTGCTTTTAAGAGGAAAATTTATTGCACTGAGTGTCCACATAAGAAAAACAGAAAGTCACCATATAAACAACCTAATGACAAACCCCAAGTACCTCCAAAACCTGGAACAGACAAATCCCAAAGCCAGTAGAAGCCAGGAAATAATTAAAATCAGAGCAGAAATCAATGAAACAGAGGAAAATAAAAAAATACAAAAGATCAACAAACCAAAAAGCTGGTTCTTTGAAAAGATTATCAAGATTGATAAACCCTCTGCCAACCTAACTAAAAGAAAGACATTCAATCCAAATTAATAAAATCGGAATCAAAAAGGGGACATTATCACAGAGAGTGGAGAAATTCAGAAGATCATCAGAAACTGTTTTAAAATGTATACTCCAACTGGAAAACATAGAAGAAATCAACAGATTTCTACACACGTACAACCTGTTTAAATTGAATCAAGAAGATTAGAAAACCTAAAGCGACCAACAGCAAGCAAAGAGCTAGAAAGAGCAATAAAACGCCTTTCATCAAAGAAAAACCCAGATAGATTCCCAGCTGAATTCTACAAAACTTTAGAGAATAATTAAACTCAATAATTTAAATTTATTCTGTGAAATCAAATGAGATGGAATCCTTACAAACTCCTTCTATGAGGCAAGTATCGCCTTAATACCAAAACTGAATAAAGATACCTCAAGAAAAGAAAATCATAGACCAGTATCCTTAATGCAAAAATTCTAAACAAAATACTAGCAATATGATTTGAAACCATATCAAGAAAATTGTACACCATGATCAAGTTGGTTTCATTCCAGGGATGCAAGGCTGGTTCAACATACTCAAATTAGTAGATACCATTCTCCACATAAATAGAAGTAAGGGCAAAAGTCACATGATCATATCAATAGATGCTGAAAAGGCATTTGACAAATCTAACACCCATTCATGTTAAAAACACTGCAGAAAATTGGACTACAAGGAACTTACATAAACATCATTAAGGCAATATACAATAAACCCAAAACCAACATCATATTGAATGGGGAAAAAGTACAGGAATTCCCTTTAAGAGCAGGAATAAGACAAGGATGCCCACTATTACCACTCCTTTTCAATATAATACTTGAAACTCTAGCAGAGTGATATGGCTAGAGAAGTATATCAAAGGAATTTAAATAGGAAAAGAAGAACTGAAATTATCTCTATTTGCAAATGTCATGAGCATATACTTAGAAGACCCAAAAACTCAACCAGAAGACTTCTAGAGCTGATTAATGAATTCTGCAAAGTAGCAGTATACAAAATCAATCTAAAAAAAAAAAATCAGTAGCTTTTCTATATGCCAACCATGAATCCACTTAAAAATAAATCCAGAAAATTCATTTCACAATAACCTCATAAAAAATAAAATACCTAGGAATAAATCTAACCAAGGAGGTAAAAGACCCCTGCAATGAAAATTATAAAATATTAAAAATTAAAGATCTTAAGATTGTAAGATCTCCCATGATTTTGGAGATTTTGAAGCCAGAATAAATATTGTCAAAATGGCCATTCTAACAAAAGTGATCTACAGAATCAATGCAATTTCTATAAAAATACCAATGTCCTTCTTCAAACACCTAGAAAAATCAGTCCTAAATTTCATATGGAGAAACAAAAGACCAAGAATAGCAAAAGCAATTATCAATAATAAGAACCATGCAGTAGGCAACACAATTCCTGGCTTCAAATTGTACTACAGAGATATAGTCATAAAAACAACAAGGTATTGGCACTAAAGTAGACACATAGACCAATGGAATAGAATAGAAGATACAGAAACAAATCCACACATTTCCAGCCAATTGATTTTTGACAAAGGTACCAAATACATACATTGGAGAAAATATAGCTTTTTCAACAAATGATGTTGGGAAAACCTGTTATCCATTTGTAGAAAAATGAAATTAAATCCCTACCTCTCACCCTACAGAAGAGTCAACTCAAGATGGATAAAAGACCTGGAAATTCGACCAGGGATTTTGAAATTACTAGAGGAAATCATAGGTCCAACATTTGAACATATAGGGACAGGTAGAAACTTCATCAGTAAAACCCCCAAAGCTCAGGAAATAAATTAAAACAAGAATTAATAAATGGGAATGCATTAAACTAAAGATTTTCTGCTCATCAAAGGAAACTATCAAGAGTCTAAAAAGAGAGCCTACAGAATAGGAGAAGATCTTTGCCTGCTATTTCTCTGATAGAGGACTAATTTCTAGAATATATAAAATTCTTAAAAGACTCAACACTAAAAAATCCTATAACCCAATCAAGAAATGGACAAATGAATGAACTAGACACTTCACAGAAGAAGAAATACAAATGGCCTATAAATACATGAAAAATGTTCAACAACATTAGCAAGCAGGGAGATGCAACTCAAAACTACACTGAGACTCCATTTAACCCCAATCAGAATGTCAATCATCAAGAAGTCAAACAAGAATAAATGCTGCCAAGGATGTGAGAAAATAGGAACTCTTCTATACTGCTGGTGTGATTGCAAATTAATTCAGCCACTATGGAGATCAGTATGGGGATTCCTCAGAAAATTGGGAATGGATCTACCATATGATCCAGCTATACCATTCCCGGGTATCTTTCCAAGGGGATTGAAATCAGAATATATAGTAATATATGCATATCCATGTTTATATCAGCACAATTCACAATATTCAAATTATGGAACCAACCTAGGTATCAACAAATGAATGGATTAAAAAATTATGGGATATTCACACAAGGAAATTCTCCTCAGCAACAAAGAACAAAATTATGTCATTTTCAGGAAAATGGATATACCTGGAAAACATTATGTTAAGTGAGATTAGCCAGTCACAGAAAGTGAAGGGTCATATGTTTTCTTTCATATGCAGAAGCTAGGGAGTAATAGATACCAGAGGGACTTCAGATAATGGAGGAGTAACTCCAGTGGATGTAGGGAGGTGTCTAGGGGAAGGTGGGGGGAATCAATGAAGAAATCACTTCCATTGACATTATGTACATATATGAGAATACCAATATCAATTTCAATATCCTGTCTGAGGAAGGAGCCAGGGGAAAGCCCACCATGTTCTGTGTGCATGCATGTTACTATCACTGTGACCTACATTATGATGTGAGACTAATGCACCAATACAAGCATATATATACATATATATATATATTTCACAACATTGCATCTGAGGCCTGGAAGCACCAATACAAAATAAGGAATAGTTTGGGGGCAGAGAAAAAGTTCTCACTCTGAATTAATGAATTAAGAAAAAGTATCTTTCCAGAATGGCTATGTGCCATTATTTATATCCCTTTCTTTACTAATGGTATTGTAAATACCAGTAATGAACAGTCCTTGAAGAGATATAAATTATATTTGATTGTGATTTGAATATTTCTTAATTGAAAATAACATGTTATTAACAGGATAACAAAATGAAAATGCTTAGAATCAGCAAGGGAGAGATGTAAGATTCAGAGACCTGGGAATGGTAACATAAAAAGAGAAAAGCCAGGTGTGGTGGTGCACATTTGTAATCCCAGTAATTGGAGGGCTGAGACAGGAGGATCGCAGGTTCGCGACCAGCCTCAGCTATTTAATAAGAAACAGAGAAACAAAACACCCCAGCAACCTGTCTCCCTGGTTCTATAACCTGGGGAGAGGAGATCCCTTTTGGGGATAAGGGTTAAGAGAAGAGTTTTCTAAACTCTATCAGTGCAGATGCTGGCAATCCTAACTACTGAAAAGTTTCATAGGCCTCATGAGTTTGCAGTCTAGGTAGGTAAGCAATCTGAAATCTGCACAGTGCTTTGGAAAAGGGTTTCACACTGTCTCCCAGGTACCTCCCAGGCTGTTGTAGCTCAATGGTATCTTGAGAAGTGCCTTAGTCTTCTTTCTGTCACTGTGATGGAATAACTGTGAAAAACAACTTTGGAAATAATTTATTTTGATTCATGGTTTCAGAGATTTCAGTCCTTTGTCTGCTGACCTCATTGTTTCTGGGCCTGAGGTGAGGCAAAACATCATGGCAAGGAGGATGTGGCAGAGCAAAGCTGATCACCTCATGGTGGCCAGGAAGCAGAGAGAGAGAAAAAATGGCCAAGGACAATATACAGTTCCCAAGAATACACCCCAAAGACTCACTTCCTTCAACTGGGTCCCATCTCCTACAGTTTCCCCCTCCTCCCAATAATGACAGCACACTTTGAATCCATCAATGTATTAATCCACTGATTGGTTAGCGACCTCACGGTTGAATCAACTTCCCCAAAGCTTCACCTTTAACAGTGCTAAATTGGGGATGAAGCCTTTAACACAGAGCCTTTGTGGGACATTCCAGATCCAAATCCTAAGTGAGCTATTGAACTTTTGCTGCTCTATTAGGGGTCATAAATATTGTTAACATGGCCAAATTACCAAAATAATATGTGGATTCAATAAAATATCCATCAAAATACCCATGATATTCTTCACATAACTAGAAGAAAAAAGTTCTAAAATTCATATGGAAGAATAAAAGACCCAGAATACCCAAAGCAATTGGAGTAATAATGGAGGTATCACAATTCCCAATTTCAAATTATACTCTAGAGCTATAGTAACAAAACAGGCATGGTACTGGTATAAAAACAGACATGTAGACCAAGGGAATAGAATAAAGGACACAGAGATAAACCATAGGCAAACACAGATAAACCATAGATAATGGTACAGTTATTCTTGACAAAAGTGTTGAAAACATAATGGATAAAAGAATCATTTTAATAAATGGTGCTAAGAAACTTGGATGTACATTTTTGGAATAGTAAAACTACATCTCTATCTCTTACCCTGTAGAAAAGTTAACTTAAAGTAGATCAAAGACCTAGGAATAAGAGTAGAAAATCTGCAACTTGTACAGAAAAACCTAGGATCAATACTCCAACATATAGATATAAGTATCAACTTCCTCAATAAAAATCCTAAAACTCAGGAAATAAAATCAAGAATTAATAATTGGATGACATCAAATTAAGACATCTGCACAGCAAAGGAAACAAGAGTGTAAAGAGCCAGTGGGAGAAAATCTTTAGTGTCTTTTCTTCTGACAGAGGATTAATATCTAGAATATATAAAGAATCAAAATGGTGAGTATGCCAATGACACACTCTTGTAATTCCAGTACTTGGGAGGCTAATACAGGAGGATCACAGGTTCGAGGACAGCCTCAGCAAATAGTGAGACTTTCATCAACCTAGCAACACCCTGTTCCAAAATAAAAATAATAAAAATAAAATAGAGCTGGGGATGTAGCTCAGAGGTAGAATCCCCTTGGGTTCAATCCCTAGTGTCGCAAAAAAGAAAAAATCAAACTACACACACACACACACACACACACACACACCACACACACCACACACACAATCAATAAATATGCATATGAACTAAACAGACATTCCTCAAAAGAAGAAATACTAATTCCCAGCAATTAAGTGAGAAAAAAACATCAACGTCTTTAGAAGTCAGGGAAATGTAAATCAACACTACACTGAGATTTCATTTCCAGTTAGAATGGCAATCATCAAGACTGCAAAAAATAATAATTGCTGGTGAGGATGTGGTTAGAAAATAAGAACACGTACACTGTTGATAGGATTGCAAATTAGTACACTCACTATGTAAAAGAGCATAAAAATTCCTCAAAGGACTAGAATGGAACCACCATATGATACAGCTATCCCTCTTAGTATTTACCAAAAAAAATTAAAGTCAGCATACTATAGTGATACACGCATACCTGTTTATAGCAGAAAAATTCACAATAGCCAAACTTTATAACTGTTTTAGTCAATCTTCCCATCACTGCAACCAAAGTACGCATAAGAATGCCTTAGAGGAGGAAAGATTTATTGGGGCTCACAGTTTCAAAGGTTTCAGTCCATAGGTCTCAAGATATAAGCTGTGTCAGCAGGACATGTGACAGAGTAACATGGCTCTTACATCATGACTTAGGAAAGCAGAAAGAGGAAGGGGTCCATAGACATATACAGTCCCCAAGAACACACCCCCAGTGACTCACCTATTCCAGCCACGCCCCACCTCTGAACCATGCTGCATTGGTGACATGCTTCCAACACATGAGCTGATGGGGACATTTTAAATCCAAACTATAATAGCTACTAACCTAAATAGCTATCAATAAATGAATAATAGATAAAATGTGGTTCATATGCACAATGGAGTTTTAGTCATAAAAAAGAATGCAAATAAGTCATTTGCAGAAAAAATGGATGCAACTGGAGAATATCATTCCAAGTAAGATAAGCAGACCCTGAAAGTCAAGGGTCATTATGTTTTCTATCATACGTGGAAGCTAGAGAGAAAAAAGGAAAATAAAGGGGCCTCGTGAAAACATAATAGAAACCAGTAGAGAAAAGGGATCAGGGGAGGGAGGAGGAGACGACAAGGGGAGGTATAAGGGAGTGAATCACACAAATTGATGGTATTTGATCTATAACTATATCATAATGAATCCCACTATTACCTATAACTACAATACACCAAGAATTTTTATTTTTTATTTATTTTTTTTTTCAGTACTGGGGATTGAACCCAGGGGCATTCTACCTCCAGGCTACACCCCCAGCCCTATTTTTCTATTCTTTATTTTGAAACAGGGTCTCACTAAGTTGTGGAGGGCCTCACTAAGTAGCTGAGGCTGGCTGCGAACCCGGATCCTACGGTCTCAGCTTCCCAAGTACTGGAATTACAAGTGTGCACCACCACGCCTGGCCAAGAATTTTTAAAAGGTTGACCTGAATATAGAAAAATGATTAATAGATGTAAAGACAGATGGATAAAGAGAAATTGGATTTGATCAGTGCACACTCTATGCATGTGTGGACATAAACTGAACTCCATTAATATGAAAATTAATACATGTTAACTAAAATAATTATTTTAATTTTTCTAACTGCGCTTAACTGAAATATTCAGCTGTTTAACTAACTATGAAAAGCCAAAAATATTGTGCCTATTGTGGGCCCTAAAAGTATCAGCATGCTATAAATTAAACAACAAATTCAATGAAAACCACATTGGTTTGGTTTGCTTACTGAATTTACATTATCTGAATTGGGTTCAGCAGTTAAGAGACTACTCCCAAATTTCTGATGAATCAGCTTCTCCCTTAACTTGTCATTTCACATATTAAGACTCATTCTTGAGAACCTTAGAATTATTCACTTTACAAAGGGCTAAAACACTTAGTAAGAGTAAGAATGATTAGAATATTTTCTCCCTCTAAACAAAATCAACTGCTTAGTGACCATGAGTTAATATTAACATCAACATCTGACTCAGATATTTTAAAACCAGCACACAGTCATGAGACAGGATAATAGTAACTTACCTGTGCAGAAGATCATAGATAATTTTTGGTTCTTATTTTGTAAATTTTCTTGTCATTCAGAAAAATTTGCAAAGGGAAAGTACAATTATAAAGCTTTAGTAATTTGGGGGAAAAACAAGTACAATCATGATCCACAAAGCCAAAATTGGAAAACAAATATTCTAAAAGAATATTCACTTTCCAGTACAGAATCCAATGTCAACTATACCCTTCTGAAAATGTTTTCTCCAAATATTTTTTTTTAATATCCCAAACCTGTCTATAACCTCGTTGACATGATCCATGCTTCAAAATCAGAACTCATTAAGGAAGTTCCTCACTGCTTACCATGGTCATGGCCAACTGGGTATTCTTCCCTTACTCTTCCTTTGAGCTCTCTCACCTGCTCAACTTGCTTCCCTACGACTTGTTTGATGTATACTCACCTTTCAGAGCTGATGTTTGACATTTCTCCTTTGATACTGGCTTTGTTTTCCAATTCCCAACACACCCTGCTCCCTTGAGCCAGGCCTGCTGTGGACATCACTAGCAATGAGGCATAGAAGAACTCCAGCCCTAGGAATGTAGATTAGCACCTTTTAAAGATAAGGAATACTGAAGTTCCAGCCTTCACACATCTCTAGACGTATACTATGTGCATTAAATTATTTTTCTCCCAGTTTGAAACATACTAACTAAAGAATTAACACTGAAAGTCCATGTTAGATGTTAATATTCACCGTAAATAGAAAACTTTAGGTCTTACAAATAACTTTGCAGAGGTTTGAAACATTGAGGATTATCCTAATAGATTTGATATAAGACTACATAAATATGAAAAAAGGCATTCCATGTGTTTATTCATTAAATATAGAACTTGAGCAAACAAAATATTAAAATGGAAAGATTAGGTACAAAAAGATTTTAAAAAGATCATTCAAAAACATTTCAGCTATGCCAAGCAGAAGCTAGACATAGCATTTTTTGTACTTTTTTATTCATTGTTTTTCATAATTGCCACCAAATATTTAATATTCCTAAATAAAAAAAATATAATCAATTATGTAAGTCATTTCAGAATTTTTTTCAGGTAAAATAAAGGTTATTTTTACCAATTAGGAACAGAAGCATTTAATCTAAAAGTATGAATATCAAAAACATAAATAATTCTGCTTTAAAATATGAAATTAAATGTATTATTTGTGATAAGAACAATGTAAGAAAATATTTTATGGCTTAATTTTTCAAAATATCAATCTCTAAAATATTTTGTTAGTAAAGAAAACAATGACTACTCACTTCTATATGATTTTTTTCTCCCAAGAATAAAAAGTGTACTATCTTCCTACATACTTCGGACTTTATTTAAGCATAAAATAAATTTAGAAAAAACACTCTAAATATAATATAGTTGCATACAACTGTCAAAATATGATAAAAGCTGATATGAAAAATGGTTTAGGGAACATGATTTTTTAGCTACCTTTGTAACTGATACTAATAGTTACATTTCATTTGAACTATTCACATGACTATCATGTTCAGCTGTGAATCTGACAGAACCAAGAAGAGCTTTTGAGTGTTTCCTGGATTAACTAAATTTTATCATGAGTAGTAAGCAACACCACAAGAGCCAAACCAATTGATGACCTGCTTATTTTTATAAGCAAAACTAGATTCACAGTTTCAGGAACAAACTATTTTCTTTAAATTTGGGTACTAGAATATATGTAAGAACAGATGGCTTCTGCAAAATGTTATAGGCAAGCATATATTTTTAACTTCTGTCAAGGGGAAACTCTTTTTTTATGCATCTGGATGGTGATAATAGTGGGGAGATTTCCATAAGCAGAAACTTATCACAGTTTTCATTATCCTTGAATGCAATGCTTTAGATGAATTTATAGGCAGAGAGGAAGTCTGAGAACAAGTAAAGACAGAACAAGGAGACATATGTGAATCCAACAGTGACTCAAACTGAAAGACTGGATGCCACAGAGGAGGAGTGAAATAACTTACCTCCAACCATAGCCATTTTTTGTAACATAAATAAATAACTTAGTTTGGACAATATGGAACATGCCCCAACAAGAATATGGTGGACCCAGGTCTCAGACTGACACAGGTTCTGACCCCAACTCTGACTATATTATCTTTCACAAATTACCAAACATCAGTGAGTTTCAGTTCCTTCACATGATAAGTATAATGCTGCCTGATGATCATAGTAGATTAATATGAAAGTATTCTGCATAATCTCTGATAAAGGTGTTATTTACTATTGTTTAAATTTTGCTCCCAAATTAAAGCTAAAATTTAATTGTCATTTTAACAGCATCAAGTGGGGTAACATTTAGGAAGTGATGTGGCCAGGAGGGTTCTTACCTCATGGGTATGATTGATGATTAATAGAATAATTCATTCTATTCTTGTTCTCTCTTGTCCTCTCTTTACCTTTCTGTTTTCAACCATGGAGTAACACAGTAAGAAGACCCTTGCCAGATGCTGTCCCCTTGATCTTGAATTTCCAAGTCTCCATAACTATGAGAAATGAATTTCTGTTTATTATAAATTATTCAGGCTCAGTTATTCTGTTACAGCGGTCACATTCACAGATATCATGGATCAGGACTTCAACATATTGGGGGAGGGGAGTCCCAATCCGACCCATACCAACAGCTTAACAGTGCTCAATGCATAGTGGGTAGTAAATAGTATTTGCATAAGAGAAAAATATACACAAGGTATTTTCATAATTTATCAGTATTTTGTGAATGCCAATTCATCAACATGTAGCAGCATCCTAAGTTGATCCCTGGATTTAGTCATTTGAATTTAAACAAGCCTTCTGCTATATCCCTGCTTAGTTCCTCTTCTCCCTGAACAGTTTTTCCTTTTCAATTTAAAGCTTTTGATCTGAAGCCGACTGCTACTGTGACATTCCTGTTAATGGGCCAAGCCAAGTCCATTTAATCAGTAATAGAATTGGGCCCATTAATTTATTTCATTACAAATCACAGAGAATAAGCAAACCCAAAAGAAATAAAAAATGATGTTTTACAATACCTTCACTTGTCACTTTTAACATAAGACCTTGGGTCAGCTATTCAATTTCTTTGCAAACAAATTTAACATAATTCACATTTATCAACCTTATACTGTGTCTCAGTTGTTGAAGCATCTCTATGGGATATTCCACTGTATAAAAATAAAAATTCTAAATGTATCTGTGAAAACTGAAACAGTACTGTAACGCAAATGGTATGTGTAGTTATTGGTAATGATATAAAAAATCAAGGGTAAATCATTAATAATGTGAACCAAATGACATCTGATTTGTGAATGCATTCAAAATTGCTTTCAACAGAAGAATGAATGATTAGAGTATTATCATACTCCCACTGGAAAATATTAAACTTCTACAATATTAAATTATATTGAATAGTACCGCTTATATTGGACATTACTTTAAACATGCGATTCAAAATACTTTATAGCCACTGCAAGATATTCATAATGGCACTTACAACATAGCAATGCCTGAAAAAAGCTGCATAGAGATAAGGTTTGATATAAATATCTTTGAAAGCATTTCCATCTGCAAGTGTAATATGAGCCTAACAAATTCACAAATAGATGTTTCTTGGATTTTTACATTAATGTTGTACTCTGAGAAAATATATTGCTCAGAGTGTAAAAGAATTACACATATACTTCATAACAACTATTTCTTTCATGCTATAATATAAAAACAATAACTGACTGAAATGTTTCTAAATATTTTATTTCATTGCACAAAACATACATTGTTATTCATCATTTAATCTGGTTAAAAAAATGACATCTTTTGTGGTGGGAAGTGACTCGCTTTGTTGTTCTTTTCATCATGGTCTTCTGCTTTCCTGTTACTTACACCTGATATGTGTCTCTGTGCCTACTCTGTACATCTTATCTTTTTTCAGCTCTTCTTAAGAACATGGCTTTTTTTTGTACTATTGACTGAGCCCAGGGCCTTGCACTCACTAAGCAAGCACTGTGCCACTGAGCTACCACCCCTGCTTTGCCTGTTTTGTTTTGTTTGTTTTCATCAGAATGGCCCTCTGCCATTTTTACCTTATCAAGTAAAACAATCTAACATCAACATGAATGTATGTATCTTTTATTTCTTCTCCTGACCAATTCTATGTTCTAGTGATGACTCAGATGTTTGCTAATATTTTGACATCAGAAAACATATGCTGTTTGAGTTGTCTCATATTTAAAATTAACAACTGGTACACTGTTTAAGACATTAAAATGCAGCCTACAAAAAACTAGCATATAGTGTTCATGAACAAATAAATCCCCCTTCTCAGCCATATCTAGCCAAAAAGTTACCTAATTTTGTTGAGTTAATTAGAAATCAATAACCTTCATTCTGTACCCAGTCCAGGTCCTCCTGGGTAGGAGTCTCACTTATCTCTTATTAGCTCTCTTTTTCTTTCCCACCATTACTCCAATATTTTACTACTCCCATGTATCTTCAACACATCCACAAATAATATATTTGATTCCTATTTCTGAAACAAAATTCAAACTATTTATTTCTGAAACAAAATTCCATCTATATTGTCATCCATCCTCAACCTCTTCTCAGGCAGCAGAAGAATAATCGCCTCTACTGCATTCCTTTCACCAGGGATATTCTTTCCCTATATTCACACGGCTAATCCCCTCATCTTATTCTAATCTTTATCCAAATATCGTAGATATGTTTCTAGACATACAGAAAAACCTGAAGAACCCACCAAAAGACTATTAGAATAAACAAATCCAGTAAAATTAAGTATAAAAATGAACAAACATCAATAGCCTTTTTGTACCAATAACAAATTTTCTGAGAAAGAAACCATGAACATAGTTCTATTCATAATAGCTACAAAATAAATAAAATATCTAGGAATAAATTTAAGGGTATGAAGAACTCTAGAATGAAAGCAACAAAACACTAATGAAAGAAACTGAAGAAGATACACATGAAGAGTGAAGAATGTCTTCCACGCGCATTCAAAAAGCAATATACAGGACAAGAATCTCGGCTTCACAAAACTCTATAAATTAAAAGATAAAAAGATCACAGATACTTTTTTAATGAAGAAAAAGAAAACTAAAATTTTTAAACATCCAAAATCAGAAAACCAAAATACCTTACCAAGTAGAATTTAATAATCCTTTAAGTAATTATCTACTGAAGAGGAAAATCAAAATATAGAAAGAGCTAGAAAATATTTAAAATAAAATATATAGAATGGACTACTAAAAATTATATTTTGTATGCCATTAAAAGAAATAGACTATCTGATTCAAAATGTTAGAAAATAAATCACAAAACCAAAGTAAACATGGGGAATAATTTTTAATGTTAAAAGCAGAAATTTTTATAAACCTGAAAAAAGTATACCTAAGAAAATAAATTTTAGTATTTGAAATAACCATATAATCAAACTATGAGCTATCCTCAAAATCAGTAAAATATCAGTAAAAATTCAGTAATTCAATTTACTGCCACCAACAGAAACCATTACAAAGATATAATGGAAGAAGAAAATCCCATTTAAAAGAGTACAAAAAGATATAAACATAAATAAAAAAGCAAAAAGATAAATATAAATAAAAACATAAATAAAAATAAATAAACATAAGCAAAAAGATGTGAAACTTTGACTAGATTTGACTAAAAACTTTAAATGTCACAAAAGAAGATCCAAATAATTTATAATGAAATATAATTTTAATAGCAAAATATATTTTGAACTAAACATTATTCTAAGGATCATATGAAAAAATGCCATAAATAATTGGAAAAATTCTTCATGAGGAAGAATTCTTCAATGAGGAATATTAACCCCCTAATATAAAGTACACTCTAGAGCTTCCATAACTAAAATAAAACAGTGCATTACTATATCAATCATTGGAATAGAAAAATCTCCAGAAATAGATCTTAGATTATATATAATATTTTAATATAAATTTTGGATCTTAAATTAGTAGGTAAAATGGCCTATTCTATAGAAGATTTTGGAGAAATTAGGTAACCGTCTATAAAAAATAAATTTGGACCTATATCCCAGGAAAATTTCAAAATCAATCAATACTGAAATGTCACATTTTAACAATGGCATTCCATGAAGCTGGAAAATGAGTGACCCTAATTCCCTCTTGCAAAAGCAGAATGACCTGGTAATTACAGGATCTAACTTCCTAATTCTTAATCTACTGGACATGTTTGAATTTCCATTTCAAACACTCTAACATTTGGCTCCAGTAACTCAGAGTTCCACTGAGGCTCAGGTCAGGCAAACAGTTAACTTGTTCAGGATGTCTATATATAAAGAACACTTAAGTGTCACTGAGCATTAGAAGAAGCAAAAAGAAGTTCCAAGATTTCTCCTAAGGACTTTATTATGAAAAAAAAAGCTTAATTAAGCTGCTTTGGGCCTGTGGGAAGCTCTGCCTTGATTTACCATTTAGGGAAAACAATGTTGATCAATAACCTTTTACGAGGTATGTCTGATTAACTCTGAGGATTTGTTTTGCTGAGGGCATGCAAGCTGAGGCAATGTCTTTTGTCAACAGTCCTCCATACAGGTGTCCATCCTCTTTGAAGGAAAGAGAAACAGCCACTTAGAAAATAGGTTTGAATGGGCACCCTGCTATTGGCTTAACCAATGATGTTCATGTCTCTGTGTTTTGTACACCTTAATCTATTGATCTCTTTGATCCTTTGAAAAATCCTTTCCTCAGTTCCTTCTGTTTTCTAAAATGTTATGTTTTCCCAGATGGGTCCACCCTCAGAGATCTCATCCACTCACATAACTCAAAAATCAAAAATAAATAGTGATGACTATAAAACCTGTAAAATTGTACCCCTTGTCTATAGAAATTTTGGCTACAGACCTTTATTACCAATTTCCTATTAAAGTGTTGTCTCAAGCCACAGACAATCATATCAAGGCTATCTAACTTAGTAGTTAAAAGAATAGATACTGGAGTCAGATTAGCGGAGTTCAAGACCTGGGTCAGCCAGTTACTACCTATGTGATCCTGAACAAGTTGCTTAGTTTTAACAAGCTTCATTTTCCCTATCTCATACAATTTTTTAGGTAATTTATTTAGTATGTGCAAAGCATGGAACAAAGGTGTATACCACCATGCCCAGCTGCCATGTAAGTCTTAAATTAATATAAATAACAATACATGATGGACATTTAGAATGGGGATATTCCCCCAAAAGACCTCCAGAGAACTTACCCACATATGTTAAGTCAAGGGTATATATTTTCTCTCATATATATATATTCATATATATATATTCATATATATATATTCATATATATATGTATGTGTATATATACACATATATATACACACCTATATATATGATATATATATATATATGTATATATACATGTATATATATGCATATACATGTATATATATGTATATATATATACATATATATATACACATATATATATATATGGTGGTATACACCTATAATCCCAGTACTTGGAAGGTTGAATCAGGAGGATCATAAAATTAAGGCCAGCCCTGGCTACTTAGCGAGACCTTGTCTCAGAATAAAAAATAAAACAGATTAGGGGGTGTAGCTCAATGGTAGAGTGCCCCTGGGTTCAATCCCCAGTACCACAAAAACAAAAATAAAACTTACATAGCTCTTACTCTATGCTGTACATATATATATGGCAAAGGGAACTTCAAATACATGAGGAGAGACCAGCAGAATTGTGGAGGGGGACAAGGGGAGGGAGAAAGGGTGGGGAAAAACTGGGCTTGATGAAGGAAACAGTTAAAATAATGCTATGACCATAATATGAAGGTATCACTGCCAATTTCACTAGCATGCACAGTGGAGTGGGACATGGAGAGAAATACACCAAGTGTTGGTGCACGTATGTTTGTATCTCTTTGAACCTCACTATGATGTATAAGTAAAATACACAATAATAGCATTTTTAAAAAATCCTCTGGTACTTAGACTTTGATGGCCTACCAGCATTGTCCATAAAAATATGGAAGTTGACAATAAGAGAAACAGAATATTTCTCTTGAAATCCCAACATATTTATCCCCAGAGCAGTTAGAGATATTAAAAGCATAAGAAAAGCCAGGCATGGTGGCACACACTTGTAAGCCCAGTACTTAGGAGGCTGAGATAGAGGATCACACGTTCGCAGCCAGCCTCAGAAACTTAGTGAGGCCCTCCATAGCTTAGTGAGATCCCATTTCAAAATAATAATAAAAAATAGGGCTGGGATGTCCCTGGGGTCAATCCCCAGTATCCCCCCCAAAAAGCATTAGATATTCGGAAGATATATCAGAGAAGCAAACTATAGCCTCTCATGTGACTCTCAGTAATAGTAAGAAAATTAACAGCAGATCACAACTCCTGTGATTCTGATGAGGAGAGACTGTATCTGATAAAGAGAGGTTGTTAGCTTATAATTGTAAACTAGACTTTATTTTTCACAGTTTATAATAGAAGTTAAGAACATGCCCAAGATGTCACTAAAAGATCTGCTACTCACCAGGAAAGGAAGATTTGCCATTGAACAGCTGTGGGCATGGATTATAGAAATAAATCCTTTTTGCGTTTGTAGTCCAGAAAGTTCAGACTCTCCAGTAATACTATACGTAACTGTAAAAACCTCTGTCATCCAAAAAGTAAAATTTTAAATATCTTTATCAAGTAAAAAATATCAAAAATATTTGATAGAAAGGAGTCACTCAAAATAGCTTAATACTAGAACTGACTTTATTGTCATTAAAATAGAAGTCTAATATTAAAAATGACTTTTTTCCTGAAATAATTTCATTAAACTCAAGAATTTCTACAGGCAAATATGCATCTCCCTGCACACACACTCACATATACATACATTCCAAGTCATAGTAAATCATATTTTAGTTTTATTTTAGCAAAGCTAAAGTTATATTCTTAAAAAATCCCCTTTTAATTCAATGCTTCAGGTGAATTAGATTATAAAAGAAAGATACAAATAAGAGCAATAAACAAGGCAGGCAATAGAAAAGAATGGGCAACCACCTACACAGTACTATTTCAAGAATACCAAAACACCAATCAGATAGAAATATATTTTTCTCATTCCATTTATTGACTCACAAATTGACTTTTATCATCTTTAAATATAACTATTAAAATCACTCTACGATTACAATAGTAAATATGAGGTAAAGGGTTATTTAAAAATAAAAAATTAAGTCAGCCTATTAACATACAAAATACTCAGCACTATAACAATCACCTAACAAGCATTAAATATATTAAGTTTCTGATTGTTATTGTTAATTTGAGTTGTGAGGAGCTTCCATGTTTCTATCAAAGTCAGTTTGTTAGAAGTGATAGTTGAAACTTCATGCCTGATAGTTATGTTCATTATAAAGTCAATTTTAAATTACTGAAAGGGTAGAGAACATAGACCATACTGATGAGACAATATCAGTATATTAAGAAATAGATAATATAGCCACTCAGCAATCTAGGAAGACCCTATTTCAAAAAATAAAGAGAGAAGAAGTAGGTAAGTGTTCATTTGCAAAGAGCAAGTCTTTTGGCGATCACAGCCAAAATGAAAGGAAGGGTCAGATGATCCTTCTTACACTTAAAATATCTTACCAAAATTGCTTTGTTTTTAAACGTAACTTTCATAGTAACTATGTAGAAAACAGAAATTCCATGAAAAATGGATAACACAGGAGAGTGCTCTGGGACCACAGAGGCAGAAATCAGAACACCAAAAATTGTAGGCAACCACTAGAAGCTGGAAGAAACAAAGAAGGATCTTTCCCAGAGCCTTCAGAGATAGCACGACCTTGCCAACATCTTGATTTTGGACTTCTAGCCGGAATAACTATGACAAAATCATGCTCTGTTGTTAAAGTAAAAAAATACTTTATTTTGATAACTCTAGGAAACTAATACAGATCTGGTTTTAGAAAGTCTCTAAACATGGTGGAGGTGGAAGATCTCTGCTTTGTATTAGTTTTTTTAATTATTATTCCCTTCACAATCCTAAGCAATCCTTTCTAAATCTGAATCCATATATATCATAGAAATATTCATTGCAAACAACATCATCTTCGAGTCTACTTCATCTGGATCCCTCAGGCATTTCAGGCATTCCCTACACTTTCAGTTTCTACATATGTTAGCACCTCCATTGTTCCAAGTCCCTTCCTTCTCCTTTTTCTTCCTCCTTCCTGCCCTTCTCTTTCTCCTCCCCTCCCCTCCTCTCCCCTCCCCTCCCTCTGTGTCACTGTTGCCTTTTTTCTCTCAACTTGTCAAATTTAAGTTTGAAAATACTGCTCTGAAAACTCTTCAGGACACTTCTAACAATTGCTCACTTCTCTCACTGGCATGGATACACAGCTAGTTGGGCGGTCCAGGCCCTATGCATTATCTTCTTACATATAAAACTTTTGCCCCAATTTCACCAAGTCCCTCTGGAAAGAAAACATGACAGAAGGAGACTGTCATCATCCAGGCATTTTAAAGATGAGTGGTTCTCAATTTGTGATCCCAGTCCTAGCAGAATCAGCAACACAAGAGGACTGTTTGGGAAGGTGAATTTTCTAGCCCTGTCCTGAGCCTGCTAAATCAGAAACTCTGGGGTTGGGACTGCATCATTTTTGTTTTGTAAGATCTCCAGGCAACTCTGAGGCATGCTCAAGTGGAACAACTGCTACTATAGATGATGCTCAGCAAGGTACCTCTGAATAGAAGACAGCTAGTTAGTAGCTGGATCAGGGTGAACAAGAAGCAAATCACAGTGGTTAAGAAATAAACGATCAAAGCCAGGCATAGTGGGGCACACCTATAATCCCAGTATTTGGGAGGCCGAGACAGGAAGATCAAAGTTTTGAGGCCAATCTCAGCAATTTAATAAGGCCCTCAGCAACTTAGTGAGACCCTATTTCAAAATAAAAAGTAAAATAGGACTGGGGGTGTAGTTCAGAGGTAGAATGCCCCTGGGTTCAATCCCCAGTACCACAATGAATAAATAAATAAATAAATAGATAAATAAATAAATAAATAAGAAAGACAAGAAAAAAGAAAGGAATGGTAAAAAATCAAGAGTTGTGCATGGTAGTTCCCCTACTGATGTTTATTCAAAAGTCTCACAGAGGTAGAAAAAAACAAAAACTACTTTAATCAGAGTAAGTAAAAGGACTCTTTTCAACTAGTTGAATCCAGTTGAATTTAGTCTTTTATGTGTTCAGCAAGTATTCATTAAAACTTTTCTAGACAAAGGGAAAACTGCAGTCAACAAGTCAGAGACCCTGCTTCACAGAGCTAAGTCACAGTAGGAAAGAAAAAATAAAAAGTAAATATATAATTTTAAGTAGTGTTAAGAGCTATTAAAAGATTTGTAAAGGGTTAGGTAATGACTGGTGCTGGATGAGCAGAAAAAGCCATTAAAAAAGGATAGTGTTTAAACAAAAAATGAAGTTTGGGAGGAAGCCTTCCATTTGAGGACAGTATATTCTGTCAGAGAAAACAGAAAAATGCTACTGCTGATGCCATAGGGTGGACCACGTTTGAACATTTAAAAAACTAGCCAGAAGACCACCATGGCCACAGCAGAGTTAACAAAAGGAGAAAAGGGTAAGAGCTAAAATTAGAGGCAAGGGCCAAATCATTCCCAAAATGTCAGATTTCATTCAAAATATTAATGTGAACTCATCAAAATTTTTCTATGGCAGAGATTAACATAATTTGCTGCAGCTGCTGTGTGAAGAGGCTACAAGTGGGGCAAGAGTACAAGAAGGTATGACCAGTTAGGAGTCAAGTGGAGAGGGTCAAACCATAGATGATCATAATTTGACTAGAATGCAGCAGTGGAAATGAATGGTCAGATAATTGATATACTTTAAAGTGGCAGCTAGCAGAAGGTTTGGATGGATTGGATGTGCAGTATGATAGAACAAAGACACAGTGACATTGAGGTTTGAGGACTAAATACCTGAGTATCTGACAGTGCCTGTTATTGAGGTGGGGATAAATGAGAGAGCAGCAGGCTTGGGGGGCATGTCACATTGGTCTATCTAAGTAGAAATGTTAAATAGAAAGTTAGATATATCGTGCTGAACCTGAACAGAAAGGCAAGACTGGTGAGAAAAATCAGGAGGAATTCATGGTTTAAGACAAGACTGGGAATCACTCTGAAGACAATACCATATGTAAGAGTAAGAAGAGAAGTGTTTGCAGATAAGTGGGGAGATCCTGAACTCCCCTGGTATAAAAAGGAATGTCCACCTGGAAACTAGATGGCAGGATTTGGGGTTAGCACCCAGTAATATTTGTCAACAATTTAAAACAGACTCTTTTCACATACTGTCTGGGAATTTTTTAAAAATGCAAGATTGAAGCCAGGCATGGTGGCACACGCTTGTAATCCCAGCATTTGGGAGGCTGAGACCGGAGGATCCGGGTTCGTGGCCAGCCTCAGCTACTTAGTGAGGCCCTCCGCAACTTAGTGAGACCCTGTTTCAAAATAAAGAATAAAAAATAGGGCTGGGGGTGTAGCTCGGAGGTAGAATGCCCCTGGGTTCAATCCCCAGTACCGAAAAAAAAAAAATTCAAGATTGACAGGACTACAAATTCTCTTTCCTTGATCATTTCTCAGTGAGCAGCAAAAATTCACTTATTTTCTACCATTTAATCAGGGTGACTTTTTTCTCCCAGCTTCAGTGAAGTATAATTGACAATTAAAATTACATACATATAAAGGGTACAAATACATTATTTGACATATGTACACCTTGTGGAAAAATCACCAATATCAAACTAATTAACATATCCATCACTTCATAGTTACCTTTTCTTGTGGCAAGAACATATAGATCTACCCTCTCAGCATATTTCAAGTATATAATACAGCATCATTAACAATAGTCATATTGTACAATAGATCTGTAGAGCTTATTAATCTTGCGTAGCTGAAAATGTACCTCTTTTCTAATATCTTCCAACTTGCCCCTCCCCCAGCCCTAGCAACCACCATTCTAGTTTCTGCATCTGAGTTTGACTATTTTAGAGTCCACATATAAAGTGATATTTTAATACAAAGACATAAGAAGGAAGGGAAATTGCCTCAAAGGAAAAGTAGAAGTCAAATTTTAGAGGTGTTTTTCTTGTAGAAAGTCAAGTTTTAGATGTGTTTTTCTATGTATAAAAGAGCTAGAAGAGAATATTTATAGAAAATATACTATTATTCATAACCAAAAGTGCTATAATAAAAGTAGATATATAGCTGAACTTTAATGATTTACTTAATGTATTACATATTGTCAAGAAAATTTAATAAATGTGTTCTATTGCCCATTAATGTGGTATGCAGAAATAAATAAAATGATTTAATATATTAAAATGTTTCTATGTATCTTCTTGGCGAAAATATTAAAATAACTTATAACTATAAATATTTCTCTCATTATAGCCTAAAGCCACAGAATCTATTTTTGCAAACTTGTTAATATGTGCATATTAAATAACTCTGATATTTGTACTAGAGAAAAAAATTACTAAATATTGGTCCTATATGCTTTTGAGCATTCTAATTTTAAACAGATGATTTCTACATCTTGTATATAAAAATTTTATAGTAAAAGTAAAGAAAACTCAGAAAAAATAAGCTAAGTTTAATAATAGAACAAAACTAACAGTAAAATAGTGAGAGATCCAATTAATTTCATGGCTTTTACCAAAAACACTAGTTGAATATATAAATCAGTTTAAAAAAACTTGTAGGGGAAAAACATCTTTTGTAAACAATACAATTTGGTTACAAATTCACACCAGTAATTTCATAGCAAATGTATAACACGTGTACCACCATGAAGACAGGGCATGCTGTAATCAAACTGCTTTGTGAATTTACTATAACAAAATGATTAGACACTGGATTAAATCATGCCATGTCTAGGATTTGGCAATCTAACAACTGTAGCACAACTGCCAGCCCTGCCACAGTGGTAGAAACTCACCAGTTCTTTGTAGTAAGCATGTCTGGAGCTATTCCTTTGATTATTTGAGAGAAAAGGGAAAATAATTATATACATCATCTACATTTGTAGAGATAGCATGGCTCATGCATGATTAAAGACTTTTCTTATGTATCTAACTACCCAATGGTATCCATTTGAGTGATCTGTGCTATATACTCAGGAAATGGGTGTCCAGACACTTTTCATGATAAAACTAATTATTCTAATGAATTCTGGGAGGACTCACTAATACTCTCAAAGATGCCAAAGGGTGTTATGCTTCAGTGTAAGGAGCTTGCTGTATCTTTAGCTAGCTACCTTTCCAAGATCTAAAGTGATATATATTATTATAGAAATATGGTTCATTATAATAAGGAATTTGATTTTGCTGCCAAATAATATATGTTAAAATATACCTGAATGTATGCGACATCTATAGGAGAATTAATTCTCCTATGGCCAGATGTGGAAATGCCTATGGTTTCTACTCTCACCCATATCCCTAACTAGAGAGATTATATCATATTTCCTTTTTTGAGTACTAACTTTTATAATGATGATGCCATTACCAGGAACACAGAAATGTTGTAAAGGAGAACTGATTAGTATGGAATACGAAGATGCTGTTAGGAAATTTTATAATTTAAAATGGCATTACATTATACAGTTGAAAACTGAGGTGATCATTTGCAATTATCTACCTGTGTAAAAAGAATGCAAGCTGCTCTCATAACAAGATATCAAAATCTTAATAGCTTCATACAATAAAAACATATTCTTTGTTAGGGTGTATATATTTATGTTGAAAAGCACTTCATGTTATTATTCAAGTGGTCTCTTTACATATTGTGGCTTTGAACTTGTTCTGTGTCTTCATTCAGTTGGTGAATAAAGATTATGAAAGGCAAGTACTGTATATAGAAGACTCGGGGTGACATACTGCCACTCTTTCCCACAATTTTATTGGGCAAAATTGTAAAAAGGCTGGGAAATATAGTCTTTTACCAGGAGTAAAAGGTGAGCTCAGGGAAGTCTCAGTTGCCTTTTGAGTTGGGCAATGAATTATAATGAGAACTTGGGCAGCAGCATAGAAGTGACCATCAGAGCTTACTAATGGGTTGGTATTTTTGAAAAAGAGAGTGTATATGAAAATGGTTTCTTATGATGCGATGGTAGTTATAAAACAAAACTCCATGTAATTTTATACTATATTAGTATTAAATTTTTGTAAATATTAACATTACATATTTTGCCAATAGGACATTTTAACTGGTTGAAGTGATTCAATTTCTTTCCTATTTAATGTTAGCCATCATTTATTTTTACGTCTAAGAAAACATCCTCTCTTTAAAAAAATAAGTTTATTTTTTCTAGTTTGGGCCTCTGTAGTGATGTAGCTCCATGTTATTTTACAGGAAAGGACTATTCATTTTAGTCTTATTTTTCCACAATGTTAAATATTTCTCTGATGTTTTCTTCATAAATATTGTTTTAGTTCCTTATTTGACTACATCAAAATTATGCAAAACCAGAGGCTAGCCATATTGTTTGGCAAGGCACACAGGCAGAATTCATAAATAGATATGTTCAGCATTTCAAATTAAGTATCACAAGGAGTAGCTGCCTGCAGATAACATGTGGTGCAATACTCTACAAAGGCATTTTACAGTAAATATTGTTAACTAAGATTTATAATTGAAATTTTACCTCAAAGTCCTTTTTAAAACATAGCATGTTTTTCAATAAGTAGTTTTTTTTCCTAATTGGCACTTTCTAATACCCTCAATGTTCATTTCAATTATAGACATGCTACTCTGACAGATGTTTCCTACAGAAATGTTTATTTCAATATTAGCAGAGAAACATCTGCTGCTGGAAGGAGAGAGATTGGCCATTTTATTTCTCCAAATCCCACATAGACTAGTGGTTCATCACCAGAAACAACTACCATTCATCATGGACAAATATATTTATATTTTTAAGAATGGCAAAATGTGTCCTTAATATTCCTTGGAATTCCAACTCTGTTGCATTCAGCTACATGAAAATCTTTGCAACGCTTTCACCTTTTTATTTGTCTGTATCCATCTAACTAAAAAAATAACGAAGATGAGATAGAAGACTTATAACTCAGTTAAAAATGATTATAAGCCAGGAGTGGTGGCACACGCTTGTAATCCCAGTACGTCGGAGGCTGAGACTGGAGGATCCGGGTTCGCAGCCAGCCTCAGCTACTTAGTGAGGCCCTCCACAACTTAGTGAGACTCTGTTTCAAAATAAAGAATAAAAAATGGGGTTGGGGGTGTAGCTCAGAGGTAGAATGCCCCTGGGTTCAATCCCCAGTACACAAAAAAATAATGATTATAAACACTGTCATAGAAAAATAATATAATTTAAAAGACAATCAACTCTTTTACTAATTCATTTGAAAATAGCTTCAGATTTGAGAGTTATTTTTTTCATTGTGAATTAAAGGTGAGAGATATAGCTCATGTTTCTTGAATTCTGTGATTGTACAAAGAAGTTTTGACCTGACTTTTATCTTCCAAAGACAGGAAATTAAATTGTATAATCCATGGCATGCATCTTCCTATCACTACCTTTTAGGAGAAAGTCAAACTATGTGAGCTCTTATTTAGCGAATACAAGTAATGAACATTTTTAATAAGCAAAATGTAATGTTTCTAATATAAATACTCTTAAATGATTGTTAACTCTCTAATGACTTGACATAATACTAAAGAGGAGAGTCTAAATTTATTATTGCTTCCAGCAGCAGAATATCTGAACAGAAAGAGCTGTATTAATTTTAGTCTGTGTTTTTTCTAAGCCAAGTAAAGATTAATAACATCAGTTTTTCAAAGTAAAAATAATTTCACCAAGAAAAGTATATATGCTACTCATATCTCTTTGCCATATATATATATTTCCCTCAGAGTTATGACTAATTCTGAAAAAGCCTAGTGGATAAAACTTACTTGGAACACCAAAATACTAATAATTGGTTCAAGAACTTCTAGTAGCTCATAGTGATGGATGCTTTTAACTAAGTCAGCTGATGATTGCAGCAAGAAGGTTAAAACTAAATTGAATTGGTCCCAACAGCTGAATAGCTGAGTGACTTGGACAAATGAGTTAACCTCTCTGTCCTTTACTTTTCTTTGCTGTAAAATGGAAATAATCATAATCCCTAATTCATAGGAGTGTAACTACAAATTTTATAAAGTTCTTAGAATAGTACTTGACACCAAGTAAATTATTATTGTTATTAAGTTGTTATTTTTCAAGTAAAAGAAAAAGAGACTGTAGGAGAATATAAAAGAAATGCATAACCTGATGTCATCCTTTTATTTTAAACCAATGAGATTAACCTCTCATTCATTCATTCATTCATCCATTCAATAGTATTTTTAAGCCATAGTCCACATCTGGAAATTGGTTAGGAACTGTGATTATAGCAGCAAACAAGACAGAAGTGACCTAGCCATAAGAGAGCTCAGAAAATTCCACCATTAGAGAGTATTGTGCAACTGCTTGCCTTTAAGGGTTACAACTGCATAGAAGCAACTGCAATGTGCTTATAATCCTTTATAATTAATAATAATAGTAATAAGTGTCAATTCTAATCCAGCATTGTTTTACATTTGTTATTTTCAATTTTCACAACAAATTATAGGGCACATATTTTACCCATACTATAAAGAAGGATGCTGAGATTGCACAGGACTTAATGGCTTCTCTGACTCAGCTCTCCGTGAAGTCACAGGCCCAGAGTTCACATTTCTACCGTAACTTTCTCTGCTGGCTATTACAGAGCCCAGGCCAAACAAAAGACCTCTTGCTTCTGTGCTCTGCACACTTTTTCCTTCCTGGCTGCTTTCTTTCCTCTCAGGGAACCATTTTCAGGTATTTCGACTAAGCCATTGGTTCTCCAACTTGCCTAAGCATTGAATCCACCCTTTAAACATGTTGACACGTTGGCCCTGCAATCAGAGATTCTGATTTAATTGCTCTGGGGTGTCAGCTAGATATTGATTTTTTTTTAAACTCAGATGATCTTAGTGTCTTATGAAATTTGAGAACCAAACAAAGATGTAAATGGTTGCTTGTGTGGTGCTTCCAATAGGGATCAGAGATTTAAATTAAGGGAATTAATTTATAAATAATTTCTAAAGGTAGCAGGTGGCAAGAGGAACAAATTGCAAGAGAAAAAACTAGAATGTCACATAGAGATATAAAAATCTGTGGCTTTGCTAAAAGAGAGAAAAAGAGATGGCTAGGTGTCAGGGAGAAGGAATTCAGGGAATTTAAAATGATCAAGTATTGACCTGTTGATATAAAAGGCTAAGAATTCAGTTTCTTTAGGTATAAAACTGTTTTACCATTTATATTTGTAAACTGTGATGCTCACCTATGTAGTTCTTTAAAACACCTAGCACTGGGGCTGGGGCTGTAGCTCAGTAGTAGGGCACTTGCCTAGCATGCAGAAGGCCCTGGGTTCAATCTCTAGCATCAAAACCATCCCCCCCCACAAAAAAAAAACAACAGCAAAAACCTACCTGGCACATAGAAGCACTCATTACATGTTAGCCTGGGTGGACACAGTTTTTGTGGGGCTAGATGTTTACATAATTTGGAGGACTATATTTAAGAATAAAAGAATAAAAAGTATAAACATCTCTGCTACTTGTTTAGAATATGAAAAAGGCACAAAGAACTATAAAATTCATGAAGCTGACAAATATCATACATATCAAGAAAAATGTTGCTCACTAGTTAATTGCCTAAATCACTCATTTTTCTATGGTTTTGGCTGCATGCTCCTTAGTTGTTCTTTCATATGAAAGCTACTCTGTCATATTTTCTATAAAGACTAGAAATATAATTGATCAAAATATATTTTTCTGTTATTAAGTTATTGATAGTTTAAGAAGAAATTGATAAGACATAAAATCTCCCCATACAAGTGTATATGTTCTATGATTAGAAGATTTGCCACCAACTAGCTTCTGGCTTCACACAGGTCATTTTATATCTCCTACACAACACATGCACTTTGGTGTCAACAGCCCTAGGACAAGTGAATATTTCAATACAACTTCTAGCCTTGTCAGAATGTCCTGGTGGGTCTGCAGGTTGAGCAGCAGAAGTATTCTTGAAAGCTATTCTTACCTGGGACAGTGAGAAATTATTTGGTTATAAACCAAAGTTACCATGAACATTCAACTACACCCCACTAAACTCAACTACACATATCCCCAGCTCAACTTCCCCTTAACCGAATCCCAATAATTCCTGTGTCCAAGCCCCAGGCATAATACTAGGGAAGTGTGGCAGAAAGGAAATTTGTACAGGGTAGAGAGGTCTCAATTGATTGCAATTACTATACTACTACTGCAAATGTTACCAAAAGTGCATAGCCCTTAAGAGATCAATATAAACAATTGATCCTGAAAACTAAGATTTACTATATTCATGGAAAATCCATCCCTGAATATTAGCCATTATTTTTTACTGTTTTGATTAGCATTTCTATAATTTCAATAGGGTATGGCAATCTGGTTAGAAGACGTGCATAAGTAAGTAATATTAGTAAATGACATTACAAGCATTTTACATATAATGCATTTAAGCCTCACAACAACTTCACTGTGTTTTATTCCCATCATCTCCATCTCTCAGCAGAGGAAAGTGAGTCCCACAGAAGTGGGTGGCCTTAAGTCACACACAGTAAATGGCGGAAGACAGAGATATTATGCATCTATATGAGACCAGCCTCTCAGATTACTCTTGAAGCTGAAAATGCATAGACCTTCACCTATGTTTGAAGATCTGTCAAATATTTCAAACAAATGAACAGGAAATTGATGAAGATTATAGAGCTGCTAAACTATTTCCTTGGAGTGAGAGATATGTGAGTATATACAGGTCAGCCACATACTACTGAGGCAGCTCATACAAATATATATACTTTTAAAGTAGACCTGACAAAGGAAATGAAAACAACTGAATGATATGTCAAGCAAAATGAAAATTGAGACAATTTCCTATCATGTGTCAAAGCAAAGCTAAAGAAAATACACATTTATAACTGACTTACTAATGCACAGGATCAATTAGCAAGTTCCGTATCTGCTCTGGGTAATAGTTGGGAATGTGACTCATGAACCATTCTACAGCTATCATACACTATCACTTACCTTTTGGATGTGTATAACACTTTTACACTCATATCTATCATATCTATTCATCAAAAAATATGTATTATGTACCTACTAAAGTGATAAGCATTGCTATTATCGAGTAAATGCTTATAACTTTGTGTTATATTTATATAACATCCTTCTTATGTTAAAAACTTCTTATGACCTACTGAAAGCTACATCTCCCATACCACCTAGTGATTCATCTTATACATTGTAAGCCCACTTTTCCTTTATTTTATACTTTAATTGGTGCATTGCAATCATACATCACATAGAGGTTTAGTGTGAGAGAACATACAGGCACAGGGCACCAGAGGGAGGCACACCAGGTACTGTGTGAGCCCACTTTTCAATTGTTAAATTAATTTATACTGAACAAAAATACAAATTATATATTGAATTCTTAGAACCTAAATTTATAGTGAATGCATATATTTGTGCTATCACTGGTCACATGGGTACTATTTTTCGCCATGAGGAAGAGTCCTTCCTGAGAAATGTTTATTCATACATTATTGCTATTGAAATAGGACCTATATTTTTGCAAAGGATGTGCTGTTCTAATGTTTCTCATGAGACATTACCCATAGTTTATAGGGATTCATGATCTGCAAATACTGAGGCAGTCACATATTAAATAATGTGGTTTAATATCTAGGCACCACTTGGGATCAACAGTAGAGTCCTAACTTAAAAGTCTGTGGGAAAGCCAGGCATGGTAGCGCACGCTTGTAATCCCAGTACTTGGGAGGCTGAGACTGGAGGATCACAGGTTCAAGAACAATCTCAGCAGTTTAGTGAGACTCTAAATAACCTAGTGAGACCCTGTTTCTAAGTAAGAAATAAAATAGGTCTGGGAGTGTAACTCAGAGGTAGAATGCCTCTGGGTTCAATTCCCAGTACCACCAAAAAAAAAAAAAAAAGTCTGTGGGAACCAGACTCCTGTTATTAGTGGTTTTTGAAATTCTGATTTTTGCATCATTCTAAGTAATTCATGTCAGTCAAGGCTGCAAAACAATAGCCTGGTTTTAATTTTAATTTTAAAATTATTTTGAGTTTTGTTTCAATAGTTTTTAAAAAGTATTTTCAATTATTTTGTTTTTTAAATGACTATGGTTTTATTTATTTATTTATTCATTCTTTTATTTATTTATTTATTTATTGTGTGTGTGTGGTACTGGGGATTTAACCCAGAGGCATTCTACCTCTGAGCTACATCCCCAGCCCAGCCTATTTTTTATTCTTTATTTTGAAACAGGGTCTTACTAAGTTGCGGAGGGCCTCACTAAGTAGCTGAGAATGGCCGTGAACCTGCGATCCTCCTCAGCCTCTCAAGTACTGGGATTACAAGCGTGTGCCACCATGTCCTGCATGAAGATGGTTTAAAATATACACTTTTAAACATTCAAATTCTCAATTTACCAGCCTTGTCTTAAAGTTCCTGCCACTCAAATATTGCCAAATGTCCTTTTGTTTGTTCTTTAAAAAAATGAATACTGTCTTTTTGAATCTTACCAAAAAGTTCTCATGTGAAGACACTGTTTATTTCATTGTTTTGATTTTACCTCCCCACTTCCCCAAAAACAAAATATAGTATACTGATCTTATTTATCTTTATAGTCTAGTTTGTTTCTTCTAGGAATAATACACACAGAAAACAAGGTTTAAAAGAAAAACTATAGATTTTAAAACTACGTAAATATTGATGGCTATTTAGAATACTAAGAAACATGAACTCTTCAATGTTTTAATTCTTACCATCCCTCTTTTAAAAGACATATAGTGCAATGGGTCATTTTGTTGCAAAAACTGTTGTCTTTTGTGGAATAACTATTGCTTATACATGTATGGAAATAATTTTTAAAAACTTATCTTTCCCCTATAGGAAATTAAACAAATCAAATCAAACATGAAGGTTAAGTGTTCTACAAAACCTTACGCATTTCAAATTGCTTACTCTTTCTTGGAATAGTGCTCTGGTTTGGATGTGGAATGTCCTCTAAAGGCTCTTGTGTTGAAGGTTTTATTCCCCAGAGCAGCCAAGTTCAGAGATGGGGCTTTGGGGCAGTGACTGGATCATGAGAGGCCTCAGAGCTCATCAATGGGTTAATCCATTGAGAGAGTCATAATTCTGTGGCATTATTAAGAGGTGGGGAAAACTAAAGGTGGGGTCTAGTTGAAGGACGTAGATCCTCAGGAGCATGCCCTAGAAAGGTATATCTGTCTCTGAACTTTTCTTCTCTCTCTCTCTCTCTCTCTCTTTCTCTCTCTCTCTCTCTCTCTTCTCTTTCTCTACCTCCTGTCCACCAAGACGTGAGCTGCTTCGCTCTGCCACATACTCCCTGTCATGATGTCCTGCCTCACCATCACCATGGGCCCAGAAGCAAAGGAGCCAAGTGACCATGAAGTAAAACCTTTAAAACTTTAGCACAAAATAAATCTTTCCACTTTACGTTGATTTTCTCAGGTATTTTGTCACCACACTGAAAAGCACACAAAAATAGTTTCTAAATTATTACCATTTCATGGAAGTAAATAAAGAAGTATGAATATGTGACTCTTGGCAAGTTGGTAGGCTTTTCAAAGCCAAGCATTAACTCACATTCTCTCACCTTCTCACCCTCCAGTGCTGGAGTCGCAAATGAAAGTGACCCTATTGTGTGAAGATGCGTCACTTTTCAGGCCTCTTTGTTGCCAAGTCTTACTCAAATACACTCTTCTCCCTGCTTATCTAAATGTCCCCATAGTTTTGTCTAAGATGTGCCTGACAATTTCCCTGCTTACGTGCCCCATTGTCCTGCTTAACCCAGCTGTAATAACCCAAGTAACTCCCCTTAATAGCTTCCTTAGCAATGATTAACTACCACCCCGCCCCCGCCCCATGGATGCTCCCCTTAAACAACCTATATAAGCTTCTAGTCTGTAAGCAGACATGGGATCCAACCTCTCCTGGAGACCTCCCCCTCTGCAGGTTTTATCCCAAGAAAGCCTGTTCTTCTGTTGATCTATCTCCTATCTCCTTCCTCCCTGCACCTTTCATGATGGTGCCGAAACCTGGGACAGGTAGCGAGGAACCATCAGGGAAGTTCCCTCTTGCAATCTGAGATGCAATGGGTGATGGCAGTTGATCTGTGGTTAACTCCCATTCCTTGAGGGACTCTGGTTCCTCACTCCTCTTCCCCACTCTCCCCTGCCTCCCTCTTTCTGCCTCTCCTTCCCCACAGCTCTGGTAGTGACCATCTGAATTGCTGCTGTCTCACATCCAACACCGACCAATTCATCTCAAGATAAGTCCATCCTGTTTCATCCCATTTTGGTTCTCTCAGTGGGTTTGGGACCCCCCCCCCGATATATCCCTTCAGAAGTGATCACCAAAAACCCCAGCACTGGGCAAGAGCAACCTCCATAGCAATCCAGGATTTTGGGACCCTCAGTTTCTTGGGTACACCCAGAGGCTGATTATTTGATCTTTCCATTCAGAGGTTTTCAGATGGTTGGGGGACACGCCTCCCCCTGATTTAACCTCCAAGGGTTCAAGCCCTCTCCAGAATCAGTTTTGGATTTCTCCTTCCAAAGGCTTTTGGACTTAACACAGGTCTTCAAAGGTCTAGACCCTCTCACCAACCAACTCACAAATTGTCTAAGGGTCCAGGCCCCTCCCACACACCAACTCCCACTCTGGGCCCTCTCAGAGAACATTTCACAATTGGAAACTCTCCCTCTAGTCCCCCACAGGACTCTCTACTAGGTTGCCTCATTTGCAACCTTAGCACCCTTGGCCTCGCGCTAGTTGTTCTACCCAAATGTCCAATATCCTTCTGCAATACAATTTGGCCTCAATACAAACTAGACAATGGCAGTTAATGGCCAGAAGATGGTATTTTTTACTTCCAAATTCACCACAATCCCTAAACTTTTCAGCACCACAACAGCAGATGGTTGGAAGTCCCCATACCCTCTCCTCTGTCAACTCTGTTCCCCCCACCAAATTCTCCTCTTGAATGAGTCCCCCATGCTCTCTTCATTTTTGAACTCTAAAGCTGTGTAGGAGTTCAGTGGTTGCTTTCCCCTTTTCTTCTCCCTTTCTCTGCTGCAGGACTTCATATAAGCTTCTTAGCTGTCTGTTGGTTTTATTCTGTAAACTATGCTTAGAATGTAAGAGACATCTCCCAGACCCCTTTTGAAACTAAGGGAAAAGGTGTTGCTTTTAAAACCAGCCACTAGTTATGAGACTTAAAGAAGGATCTTCTCTTTGTCTCTCTTTTTCTGGCCTGAGCCCACTACCCCTTAGAAGATGAGCGCATATGCTGGGCATGGTGGCGCACGCTTGTAATCCCAGTACTTTGGGAGGTGGAGACCAGAGGATCCGGGTTCGTGGCCAGCCTCAGCGCTCTCTCTCCCTGTCTGTCTGTCTGTCTGTCTGTCTCTCTCTCTCTCTCTCTCTCCTTAGTGAGGCCCTCCGCAACTTTGTGAGACCCGGTTTCAAAAATAAAGTATAAAAAATAGGGCCAGGGGCATAGCACGGAGGTAGAACGCCCCTGGGTTCAATCCCCAGTACTGCAAAAAAAAAAAAATAAGAAGATGAGCGCATATTCATAAAAGTACTGAAGATAGGACACACCCTTTAGGCTAACATGCCCTGTTCCTGGGTCAGAGGGAACATGATTTGCTCATCTAGAAAAACACACATGAGGGATTGATCTCCCAGCATTTTGAATATCCCCACACTTCGTCAACTATGTGTCCTTTTGAGACACATGTTGAAGTGAGCTGACCTTGATGTAATAATCAAGGGAGCTACCTTCACTAAGCAACACATATTTAGACCCAATACATCTTAAAGGACAATCTTTTAACTCTCTAAAGCTTTTGTTGTAAATGTGAAGTGTCTCTGTGTAGCTCATGTTTTGTTCTTTAGCAAAACCAATCAGTCTGTCCTCTGCAATTATTATCAGGTAGGGAGCATTCTCAGAACTTTGCCTTTGATAAATGTTGATTCACATGTTTATTTTTCTATTACTTGTCTCTTGGGTTTACTGTCATTTGATTATGTAGCAACCTGCATCTTAGCAGAATTAGGGTTTAAGTGCCTGTGTTTTACAGCATGTTAAATGACCACTTTATAACTCAGGCTAAATGAACAACTATTACTTTGGGTTACTATATTATATTTGACACTGTATATATTTGCAACTATAGATGTGTATACATCTGAGGGCTAAATATGCTGTGCATCTGAGGTTTATCTATACTTTCATAAAAGCTTATAAAGTTAGATGTATGTATTTTATATACATGCAAGGTGACCAATAAGTGATCTCTTTATGCAATGTGCATTGTATCTGATTTTTAGTACCATGAAAAGTTCCTATCATTTAAGAGCCAGTTTACATCTGTTTGCTTTGAATGTTTAACTATTGTATAAAAGATATACAATTGTCCATCAGAGTATAAGCCTATTTCTGATCATTAACACTGTTCTCTAAACTTATAAAAGGTCTAGAGCCATTCTTTGATTTTTGTCAATGTTGTTAGCCTACATAGACCTGTAATTATAGTTATCTTATTGAGTCATGGATTCTGAATTTCCCTCCAAAAGTAAATGCTAGAGTTAATATATTTTAACTTTTATGCAACTATGATGTTAATTATTACTGGCTTCTCTGTATGTTAAATATATTTGTATTTCCCAAGTATTTTCTTAAGAGAACACTTTACCAAGTGGGTATCCTCTAAACAAAAAATGTTAATAGTGATACCCTTTTACAGGTTTATATTTATGTTTCCCTAAATTGTATCATGACCGTCTTTAAGCAAAGATAATTAGAGGTGCTTAAATACTTGGCATTCCAAACCATGCCACACTCTGATTAAAAAATTGGATATTGAGGCTTCTGACTAAGATAGAACAGACCTAAGATTCTTGAGATGCATAGTCAACAAAGGATCCATAGGAAGGTCAAGCTCAGGTGCCACCCACCCACTACCCATCAGTGCTGGGAACCTGAGAATTCTGAGGAAGTCCAGACCTCCATCCATGATGTGTGCCCCGAATTACCCCCCTCATAGAGTCTCCTATAAAGCAAGAACTGTGAGACCCCAAAGACCCTCTCTCCCTCTTGAGATGGCCTACATTCTCCCTTGAATATGGATCTCCCACTTTTCCTAAATAAACTTCTATCTTTGTCTCTGAAAAAAAAGTTGGGTATTAATAACATATATACGTAAACAAGTCAAATTTATTTTTTTTATGTTTTTATTGGTGCATTGTAGTCTCACATCACAATGAGTATCAGTTTGGTGTTAACATACATGCACA